>JAVTVY010008066.1:0-46709 GCA_036873755.1 Hanleya hanleyi
CGGACTAACATGTCACCGGCAGGTGCACCAGTTTCCATGCAGGCATGGGGTGCTAAACAGTCGCCTATTATTATGCAATCGGTGAAGAGTCGAGAGGTGTCTAAGCCAATGCCTCAGACGGCGACGGCGCCTTTGTCACCACCACCAGCTGCTTCCACGCCACCGGCATCATCATCGGCACAAAACTTCATTTCGTCTGTGCAGACCCAGATTAATTCTCCGGTATCCTCGTCACCTTCGCCTGTTCTGTCCCCGTTATCTCACCCTAAGACACCGTTAGCTACACCAAACCCAATGCGGGGAAATTTACAGATCAAAATAAGAACTGCTTCTCAAAATGGTGGTGGACATCTGACACCAGAACAGATTGCTCAGCTGCAACAACAACAAACACATCATCAACAACAACAACAGCAGCATCATCATCAGCAACAACAACAACAACAAAGGCCAACAATACAAATTCATATTCAGAAAAATCAAATTCCAAATGTGCAAATCCAGAATCTTGGAACAAATTCAGACTTCTATGGACAAAGAAATATCGGGGACACGCCCACATCAACTCCTCGGTCAGGCTCCCCAGTTTCAAGAGCGACTAACCAGTCGCCATTATCTGTGCTATCCACAAACTCTACTCCCTCATCTAATTCGGACATACCTGAAAGGCCCCCTCCCCCGTATCCTGGGCGCCATGTGAACGCCCCAACTCCCCACAACCCTCATAGTCCATCTGGTCAGCCCCCTATTCCACCGCGGATACCCTTACAGATCCCCAAAGTCTTACATATACCTGCTCTACCTCAACCAGTGCCTCTGTCACCCAAACAGCAAACCCAATTACCACTGCCTCCTAAGCCAGTTTATGTGCAACAGCACGGTCAAGTTCAAGACCAGAACCATCAGCAGCTTCCGCCTCACTTAACACCGGAGCAGCTTCTCCAACAGCAGCTTCAAGGCACGGACAAACAGTTCCAGTCGTTACAAGTGTCGACGACGCCTACATCCACACCGCCGCCATCATCGTCTTCCGATCGAGACGACCAGAGCGAAAATCCCAACGATGAGGATATGATGGACGATAGCCAATCGGAGGGTTCAGAAAAGCATCGGTGTACATCACCGATTCCGGAGCGTAAACCTGAAGCAGAGAAAAATGATTATTTACGGCGAGAATGTAAGGTGCGGTACTTGTCCCCGGATGCTTTTAAGTTTTACATGGAACAGCATGTGGAAAATCTCATGAAATCTCACCAGCAGCGTATGCATCGGCGCATGCAGCTGGAGAATGAAATGGCCAAGGTGGGACTGTCAGAAGAAGCGCAGTGCCAAATGCGGCGGATGCTTCACCAGAAAGAATCAAATTATATTAGGTTAAAACGGGCAAAGATGGACAAGCTCATGTTCAATAAAATCAAAACGTTAGGTATCGGGGCATTCGGGGAAGTGGCACTGGTGAGGAAAAAGGACACGGGGCATTTGTATGCAATGAAAACACTTCGAAAAAATGATGTATTGAAACGAAATCAAGTTGCTCATGTGAAGGCCGAACGGGACATTTTAGCGGAGGCAGATAATGAGTGGGTGGTGAAACTGTACTACTCGTTCCAAGACGAGAACAATCTTTATTTTGTGATGGACTATGTTCCGGGCGGTGATCTGATGGCCCTCCTCATCAAGTTCGGAATCTTTCCGGAGGAGCTCGCTTGCTTCTACATCGCAGAACTTGTGCTAGCGATCGAGAGCGTTCACAAAATGGGTTTCATCCACAGGGATATCAAACCGGACAACATACTTATCGACAGAGATGGACACATAAAACTCACAGACTTTGGACTCTGTACCGGATTTCGATGGACACATAACTCAAAATACTACCAAAAAGGTTTGTATTGCTTCTTCAGTGTTCACCTGTGTGTTTTGTTGCACTGATATAGGCACTAACAGGAAAGGGAGATAACCCAGATACATGGTATCCCCATTATTGTGGTGAATTGCAGCTTCTTTTTTGTTATTTTGAATCTTTGCTTACTAATTTGTACATATAGATATATGTGCATGAGGTATATGTGTACATATTTTATTTGCATTTTACCAGCATTGTTTGGGCTAGCTAATGGTGAATTTGGAATGCAAAATATATTCCAGAAGAATTTATTAATGCATGGATCTATTTGTGCACGACTGAGATTTTCAATGTCAAATTGAGAAAAAGGAGATAACCAACAATCATATAATCATAGATGCAGTGAGGGGTCTTCTATTTTGAAATGGATTAGATTTGAATTGCATGTTTTAGCATGATTTGAGAATTGGATTGAGACTTACATGTAGATAGTTTTGAATACAAATGTTACAGTTGAACATGGGGAAACGGCCAGTTAAAATTTTTAAATATTCCAAACAGATTTGGATCCATGAAATAAACTAGTCGATCAAGGGCTGCCATTTTGAAAATTATTTATCCGAACAGTCCCTGCAAGAGCTGCCTGCTGATTGCATAGATTATGGTAAAAGTAGGATGTGCGTTACTTAACTGGATTTAAATTGAATTTCAAAACGGAGTTTTCAGGGTATTTTTTGGAGTGACCGAGATTATCAAAGGGAAAATTAGGGTATCACTTTACATGATTTAGCGGACAAGAGAAATAATTGTTATCCATAATTTAATTATGTCTTGAGTTACCTTTGCATATTCTTGTACGTTGAGTTATTCTGTATAATGTACAGGAATTTTAGTAAGGCAGTCCGCTGATGAGTGTGGAATGTTCGGAAGCAAAGTTGTTCTTTGATATAAGTTGTTTTACTTGCCCAATTAATGTGTATTCAAGTGGTCTGTGTTTCCATGTAACCTTTGGTATAATCTGGAGATTTGTACTGGAATGTGCTGAGACAGGAATTCTCAATGTTCCCCTCGGGATGCATATTCCGTTAATGTCAGGAGGTATTTTTGTGCCAGTTGAAACGCCTCTATGTGTATGGATTGTTTTTATTAGCGATTACAGATCTATTCCTGTGTTTGTTACATAGGTGGTGTGGTCACGTTGCTGATATATTGTGTATATGTTGCTCCACAGGCACAGGTCATATATCACACCCACTACAGAGCTGTAATTGTCTCTCACACCGTTTCCGCCATATTATATAATAGATATGCAGGTATTGGCAATCACCAGAAACCATCTTCCCAATATTTTGTATGTCAATGATCATGGGATTTACATACATGTATTGTTTGTGCATATACTATACTTTCCTGACATTTTAACTTGACTAAGTAGGCCTATGTAAACACACAGAAAAAGATGGATCGGTTAATCTCAGTTCAGCATTTATTTGATGTACATGTACACATCTAAATCTCTCTAACACATATTTTATCATGTAAGACAGGGAATATGTAATATTATATATACTGCCTTGTGCCTCAAATATGATAAATTGGCATGTTATCCCGCAGCCTCTGGGCATTGTTGTCCTCGTGTATGTCTGTACATCTATCCGTTTGACTATATGAATATTGATTATGCCGAAGAGCACCAAACTTACACATTACACATGCATGTGACTACAAAGCAGAAGCCTTTCGAAAAAACACTGAGATGACCCATCTTTGGGGGTCACCAGGTCAAACTGTGGTAAATTGTTACCTGTTGCATCTTTTCACCATATATCAAGATTATACCTTGGAGCACCAAAGGTACCCATACTACTTAAGTTGTCATGGAGCAGAATCCTCTCAAACTCAGTGAGATTGACCTGTTTTATCTTTTCCAAAGTCAGTCATTTTGTCACCAATTGATCATTGTTATTATCATATCTCAAGACTGGTCAGACTTACTGTATGGACACACATTTAGGCTATGGCTATGGTCAGAATTGTCCTCGGGGATATTGTCAACTTGTAAATCCATCTACCCATCTCTGTTCTCTCGTTACCACCCCGCAGATGTCGCAGAGTTCACAGCTCTTTGCATGGTTCATGTATATATATACTTATATATCTACCCACGTGTAGTGTTGTAGTGTCGTACTTTTACTTATATATCTACCCACGTGTAGTGTCCTTATTTTCTATATATATATATTTCACATAATCTTTAACTTTCAGAAGAATGCACACATGAGAAATGACATCATCCGAACGCATGGCACGATCATACGTAGAAACTTCTGCTCGTAGCCATGCGGTAACGGGTGCTATCTGAGTGTAATAGGGCGTTTCCCAAATGGTCACATCCGACTGGTCCCGTTGTATCTGACATCGGTGCAATCACATTCATACAACGAAGACACACCTCCAGAAAGCGATCGATTGAAATGATCCCATGGTGGGCCTCGGAAGTGCCCCCATCACAAAATAAAAAGCATATCATTTTCCTATGGTCTGCCGCCGATTTTATTTTGTTTTCAAATATGTTAGGCCGTTTGTAATATGATTTTTCTGAAGATAAACAAAGAAGCATGCTCCACTAGAGTGAGAAATAAAATAGCTAATTCGCACAACTTTGTTTTGGTCTCGCGTAGACTACCCCAGTCTTGCGCCTCGTGAAACTGACACGTCTGCATGTCTGAGCAATATTTGAATACAGATAATTTCATTGGCTCGTTTAAATCGGGCCGACATCTGACCTCATGCTTTGGGAACAACTTTCGAACTGGATTATCTCCCTCTAGATAGATGGCGCCGTGTGAAATACATGCCCAATCGCAGCAAAAATCTAAGGGTAGTGTTTAGTGAAACGTGAAATGCCCTTAGCAATCTAAGATGGAGAAATGAATGACCAAGGGAATGATAACTTGGTCACATGCAATAAACCCAATACTAACATGTTTTAAATCTGGAAAGCCGGAATAGTTCAGTTATTGTTGGAACCTGATTGGGATCGCATCACAGCCTTTCGGGCCATTCAAGTATTACGTATGCAAAAAATGGATTTTTTGACCCCCTCCCATACGCAAAATTTAACCCACCGTACATCGGAAAAAATCCTGATTTGTAGACTCCCCTCGCTGTGTACGTAATAGTTGGATGCCCCTTTCTCTCTTAGTAGCATACAGTTCAGCCTATCAACAATGTGTAGGTTATGTAAATTACCTCGCACAAATCTCTTTTTTAAAATCTTTTCGGCTTCATAGGTAAGTATGTCCGGCGATCGTCCTCGTGCAATTATTAGTATTTTTAGAGAAAACACCCCCTCTCCCGCAGCACTTTTTCTCTTCTTAAACATTAACATATTTTCAAAGTTTTACTCCCTGACCCCCCACCCCACATAATGGAGAAATTTTGTTCAGTTTTCAGCATTCTTTAGCTCAAATACCTGGCACTATTAATCGTTATGGTACGTTTATATTTCATTGATATTTACTCCTGTAGATGGTGCTCATGCACGTCAAGACTCTATGGACATCAACTGTACGTTGAACCACGTGGAGTGTAACTGTGAAATACTCAAGCCTTTAGAGCGGCGGCGGAGGAGAGAACACCAACGCTGTCTGGCTCACTCGCTGGTTGGGACGCCAAACTACATTGCACCAGAGGTCCTACAAAGAAGGGGTAAGATCTAACAGGTTTCAGATAAACATTCAGAATGAATTTATATAACATATTAGGGGGTTTTTGATACAGAAATATACATGCAGTGGACAATATTTGTTGAAATGGTTAACTTACAATATTGATATAACGTATTGAAAAAATCCCTGAAAAACATTGCACAGTGTTAAAGAAAAAATGAAGAATAGCTACAACGTTGATACAAAAGTTACGAAAAATATCTCTTGATTAGCTACAATATTGATAACAGAAGTAATGAAAAGTATCTCTTGAATAGCTACAATAGCTACACTGTTGATTCAAAGCTATGAAAAGTATCTCCTGAATAGCTACAATGTTGATAGCAGGAGTAATGAAAATTATCTCTCGAATAGCTATAATGTTTTTAAAGAAATAATGAAAAGTATTTTTTTTTTAATATCTCACAGGTTGATAAAGAAGTTATGAAAACTATCTCTTGAATAGCTACAATGTTGATAACAAGTTATGAAAAGTATCTTTTGAATAGCTACAATGTTGATAACAAGTCAAGAAAAGTATCTTTTAAATAGTTACAATGTTATGTTATCAAAAGTTCTTTTGAATAGTTACAATGTTGATAACAAGTATCTTTTAAATAGTGACTTTTCATAACTTCTTGTCAACATTGTATCTTTTGAGTAGTTACAATGTTGATAACAAGTTATGAAAAGTATCTTTTGAATAGTTACAATGTTGACAAGTTATGAAAAGTATCTCTTGAATAGCTACAATGTTGATAAGTTATGAAAAGCATCTTTTGAATAGCTACAATGTTGATAACATGTTATAAAAAGTATCTCTTGAATAGCTACAATGTTTATAACAAGTTAGGAAAAGTATCTTTTGAATGGCTACAATGTTGATAAGTTATTAAAAGTATCTTTTGAATAGCTACAATGTTGATAACAAGTTATGAAAAGTGTCTTTTGTATACTTACAATGTTGATAACAAGTTATGAAAAGTATCGCTTGAATAGCTACAATGTTGATAACAAGTTTTGAAAAGTATCTTTTGAATAGCTACAATGTTAACTTACGAAAAGTATCTCTTGAACGGCTATAATGTTGATAACAAGTTATGTAAAACAGGAGTTATAAAAAGTATCTCTTGAATAGTTACAATGTTGATAACAAGTTATTCAAAGTATCTTTTGAATATCTACGATGTTGATAACAAGTTATTAAAAGTATTTTTTGAATAGCTACAATGTTGATAACAAGTTATGAAAGTATCTCTTGAATAGTTAGTGTTGATAACAAGTTATGAAAAGTATCTCTTGAATAGCTACAATGTTGATATCAACTGATGAAAAGTATCTCTTGAATGGCTACAATGTTGATAAACAGAAGTTATAAAAAGTATCTCTTGAATAGTTACAATGTTGATTAGAAGTTATAAAAAGTATCTTTTTAATAGCTACAACATTGATAAGTTATTCAAAGTATCTTTTGAATAGGTAGATGTTGATAAAAGTTATGAAAAGTATCTCCTGAATAGCTACAATGTTAATAAGTTATGAGAAGTATCTTCTGAATAGCTACGATGTTGATAACAAGTTATTCAAAGTATCTTTTGAATAGCTACAATGTTGATAACAAGTTATGAAATATATCTCTTGAATAGCTACAATGTTGATACAAAAGTAATGAAATTCAAAAATGTCTTTTGAATAGCTACAATTTTGATACAGAAGTGATGAAAATATCTCCTGAATAGCTACAATGTTGGTAGTTGTGTATAGAGGTTTTAATATATTTTTTGTTTAGTCTTTCTGAAATGCTGCTCCTCGGGCATACGATTTCAGAAAATTAATACACAATTACCTAGATTACCTAACATATGTGATTAAATAGGGTTACAACAAATGCAGAATTATTTTGAGTGATAAATTTGTTCCCCGATTCCAAAATATGAAGATTTGAGAGTATTTCTTAGAATGTTGAAAAAATTGATACTGATATGATTGCATTGTTTTGTGTAGGTTATTCGTCATGCTGTGACTGGTGGAGTGTAGGTGTGATACTCTATGAGATGTTAGTAGGACAACCACCATTTTATGCCCAGTCACCTGCTGAGACGCAATTCAAGGTAAGCTAGCTGACTGCACTGCTTGCATCACTTTGAGCGAACTTTGTCAGGGGAGAGAACTTTTGTATAATTCCTGTTCTTATTGCTCTCCCCTTCACCCAGCCCTCACAATCGTTAAGTGTATAATATTGTGTGAATGGACAATTGTCACCCTCCAGATTGCCTATTTTGCATCGTCCTCTGAGTTATGATGTTGAAACAGTTCAGCATAATTTCTTGATACAAAATTTAACCTTAATCTAATGTAAAAAGTCGGCAGATCATAAACGAAGTGAGGTCTCAGGAAGTCATTGTATAAAATGTTCATGTCTGGTCAACCTATAAATATAATGGTACAAAGTCCATTTCTTTTGACAGGTTATACACTGGGACGAAAGCCTGCGAATTCCAGCTGAGGCAAATCTGTCCCAACCAGCGATTGACCTGACACTGCAGTTGTGCTGTGGACCCGAAGAGAGGCTGGGTGGAAAGGGAGCTAGCGAGATCAAGTCGCACCCATTCTTCAAACAAATCTCCTATGATGGCTTGAGGCGACAACTGGCGCCTTACATTCCAAAGATTCGTTACCCAACAGACACATCAAACTTTGATCCCGTTGATCCAGACAAAGTCCGCGGAAGTGATTCGGACTGTGAGGAAAACAAAAAAATTGATCCGTGGGAAAATGGACTACACCCCGAACATGCGTTTTATGAGTTTACATTTCGGAGATTCTTTGATGACGGTGGACACCCGTACCCTCAAGTCAAAGACCCCGAAACGAACTCACCGGTGTATGTATGACATCCGGGCTTTAGGTTTTCACTGCATTCTAGTGCCTTATATTATATCACCTATAGTGTTACAGAGGGACATGGGTTAACTAAAGAGGGACGAGGGGTTAACTAAGTCTGGTTTGTTCTGGTACCGGACACTGTGATACACAGCTCTAACATTTCTCTCGTTGTTCCCATTTTTTACACGACTTTTGTACCTGTCCGTGATACTTTCTAAGCAATATATTTTTCTAGGGAACTATGTGCTAGACGTTAACCCATTTGGTCTGTGTCTCTGTCTGGCTGTGACACGAATAACTTGACGCAATCTGAAAGTCGTGAAACTCGCAAACGGGTTTTCGATTTGGTGTTCTGTTGAGGTAATGAAATGAAATCGATCGTGGGAATATGTAATATTGACGTCCAAGTCTTCTGAAGCCGCCATCTCTTGCAAGAGCTGTTCAACAGCAATTCTGTCTTGTGACCCACTATCGACCAGTTACAAGGAACCGGGGGAATCATTAAAAAATATCTCCCGATGTGAATGCGAAAGGCAGGTGATAGGACCTAGCATGTCTGGATATCATTCATCCCTGACCCAGAGAACATCAGATTCTTTACGTCCACAACACAAAAGTGCCCGGCTAATCCTCGCCAGTTTCTGATGACATATGCATGCTAGTTACCTGCCTTTATTCGTACCCAAGTCTTGAGAATGACATAAAATTTCTAAAAATGGGAGAGAAAACAAATATGGCAAAAATGACGAGAAATTACACTCCTGCGCAAACGAAGACAAATACGGTGGAAAAAGCGTGATGAAGCAATCGACCAACATAGAGGAGACATCTTCATTATATAATCACACATACATGTGTACATGTATAAAAAGTTTCCCATGAAATGGGAGCTCCGGAAAATCGAGAGGTTTGGTTTATAAAAAAGCATATTATGTACAGATGAGGAGTAGATGTGGTTGTTGTACAAAGCCTGGCTGAAGACTGGCAGACCTTTCACTGACTGTACATTTGTGACTGTACATTCTACACGTGATGTCATTTTGATATATGGTGATAAGTGATGTCCCTTGTGGACATTCTGCGATATTGATATTACAAACTGACAGAGGTGTTGTCAAGAGAATGTACAAATTCCTTGTTTACTGGTGTTTGAAGGAGATGCAGGGAGTAAAGGCTGTCTCGGGTGTTCGTATATTTCATTACGAGGATGTGTATGTGGATGCTACTGTGACTGTATGGCAGAATCTGCACTCAAACTTAGGCTACTGTGTACTAGGGAATTTCCCCTGGAATACTCCCTCAATACTTTCTCTCTATCATTCTATCATAACATGAAGTTTCTCCTGCAATTAATAATCGGTCAAATCAACCTGCCAAGCAGTGGATGAAAATTCATTTCTCATGCTCAAGAAGTTTTTGTTAATTGATTCAACAGTGATAATAGAGTACTTCTGAAAGAAGAAACGATATTATTCAAGTTGCAAGTACCTTGGTACATTGTTTGTAGGTTACTAGCTATAATGAAGAACTGGGAAATAATTTTACACACTTGAGTGTATGGTGCCTTTGATCAATACGATCGCTGCCAATTTATTCCTCCAAAGGAGGCTTGAAATTCTTCTACAAGTGATCAGTGCTTCAGTATTTATTATTGTCTGTACATGCTACCGGTATGAAAATTTGACCTTTGGCCTTACTCCACGATGCAATTTTCAGCCATACTAGATTTAGAGCTGTTATTTTTTATTTCTGTTGATTAACAGAGTTAATATCTGTAAGAACTGGATATTGAATGAATAAATAATACAGTATGGCTTTAAACACACTGTGATCAGATTTGATACAAATGAGTGATGCATTTGTTTGTAAGAACATAGAAAATAATAAGTGTTATGGGATACAATCCTGAAACCTGGCAGGCCTAGAAATTCAGTATGGCACCTACATCAGCACCCCCATTGATTAAATGGTATTGGCAATTACCATGACAACTAATAACATTTCTCTCTTGGAGAAATGAGATGGACTACACCATTTATAATATGAGGGGCTTTATCATACAGTAGTGTTTTCACTTATTTCCAGGATTGCTAAAAAATGATGAATACTGGTTAAATTAAGAAAATAAACACAGCATCATAATGATTAAAATAAACTTTTACCAAGTGCATAAAGATATCTGTCTCTGATACATGTATTCATGTCTCCCTGCCTGCCTGGTTACTACGAAGTGGCCTCCCTTGACCTGTCAGACCGGTGACCACTGTAATTTACCAGATAAGAGAGACAGCAGTTTCTGTGACAGCTTGTATCCTTCACACCCTTCCTTCCCAATCCACCTCCCTGCCCATTCCTGTGAGTCACCAGTGGCAGAAAGTGTATGAGGAGGGAAAGCAATACTTAAAATAAATGCAAATTTATGGATGAATCTTTGACTTATTGTTATTTTTCTGCCAAGATTGTACTCCTGTCTTTATCAATCTCAAGTGTACTCTACTACTAATGCACTGCGAGTAGAACATTAATCAAGAACAGATCGGTGACGTTCAAACTGGAATGTTACATTGTCAAATTGCTTGCAAATGCTGCCACAGTCCATGATTGGCATGGAATTTTGTCAAACCATGTACCGGTAATGTGGTCTGCTAAGATATCCCAAATTTTTTTTTATATGAAGTAGGTGTTTCCACTGTTCAATCCAACAGTGCTGACCATACGAGATCCTCTACAGAGAATTCCGATATTCTCTGCGGCTTCTCTGCAGCATGGAAAGAGTGCAAAGGGAGGAAAATGTTTATTGCAAAATACATCACATGAAGATGCCTGTAAGAGTTGTCTCCCCTGATTGTGAGGAATGCTGAAATATAATGCCAGTCGATTATTATCACTAAAGTCAATTGAAGCTGTTCCTTTTCCAAAATCTTGTTCATCATTGCACTGATTTGGCTACAAGTAACTTAATTGAAAATATACCAGTGTGCATTTGTGTCCACAGGTACACATATGCTCCACCATTTGTAAAGGTATTAAATATCACATGATCTGGTCAACCTGTACCGTCAATCCAAACTATTTCAGGTGTTCTGCACAAAATGACCTATACATACATCCTCCCAACAGGGTTATCTCCCCTTCTGCCAGTCGATCGACCCTGTCATTCACTAAAACAGGACGAAAAAACGTCCTGACATTCTCCGTACAGAGGGTCTTCACCAATCCAATGTAGTTTTTGACGGAGATTAAATGTGTGAGATTATCCGAACTGCTCTGTTTAGCGACAACTTGAATTAACCAGAATTAATCAACTGCAGCGCATGTGGGTGATTCGGCAGACAAAAGAAAACAATCGGTGACTACCGCTAATTAAGTAACTTGATCTTCTTACAACAACAACACTACATCAAAGCTAACGGTCGTTTGTTTGAAAACAAATCAGCAATGTTTGTTTTTTGGAAACAATTAATGCTCACACACATTCACATCTGCAAAATTAAATATCTCGGTATTTAGTGTGGTGATAAGGACTGTTTGACTGGAATGATTAAGGTTTTGTGAAATGATGTTTTGGTACAGGGCTATATGTAAAGTGAATGACGGCAGGGTCGATACCCTAACCCTGTTTGGAGGTTGATATACTTACTGAAAATTGTAGTCGGTAGAGACAACTGAGCATAACTCTCTTCTGATGTTCAAAATTCACAGCTGACCTCTGGCTTTCTAACTGTATGTAACATTTGAACAAGTGAAAGATGAAAATATCACATCAAAACAAGCGCAAGATGACCTTGAACTTAAACCATTTGACTCCTTGATTAGTAGACCTTTGTTTTAAGCAGATGTTAACACACCTCTGAATATTATTGAATAACTAATAAAAAACAATATGGACATAATTGGTTGGATTCATATTTGCGGTTCAGTGACCTTGAAGTTTTGATCCTGTAAACCCACGAAGAAATCGATTCAAGTATTATGTACGCAGCGATTTAGGGGGGGGGGGTATAAAAATCTGGATTTTTCGTATCTATGCTGAGTTAAATTTTTCATATGGAAGGGGGGTCAAAAAATCCATTTTTTTGGTGTACTTTATACTTGAATGACCCTTTGATGAAGATCGATGAAGCATAACTCGGACAACGTATTATGAACAAGATTATCCACGCTGCTATATGCAATCTTGGCATTCCTTGATATTTGACTCCTATTGAGATTATATGACTCCTATTGAGATGTTTCTTTGGAAGCACAAGCACTGAAAATATTAAAGGAGAAATCTCAGGCACAGACAGACTGGTTGTGTATAGCAAAGTTGATTGCATTTTTAGTGCTCTTCACTGCGATTCAACAGCACCTTGGCGCGATGGACTGTCTGCGTGTCCAATTTAGTCCATTCTCTGTACTTTTTGTCTGTAGCATGTCCCTGTCGATGTTTTGCCATGCTTTCTTCAACTCGCGTTCATCTTCAACTAGCTGCGAGCCAGGGTCACAAAATATCACTTCTGGCCAACCACGAATACTCGCAAACCTACTAAGCGCCGTCAAGAATGAGCTTGTGTCATATTCATCAAACAGCTTCAACGTGTACAGACCACATAGTGAGATCAGTGTGGATAACACCATAAGCTTTGCCAGTCGTTCGTTTCTGCACTTCTCCTCAAACAGGATATGGTTTGAACAGATCAAGCATGATGTTATTGAATGGCACAGAAGGTTTCAAACGAACCTCAGGTAGCAGACCCATTTCCTGCTGAAACAGGATTGGCTTCCTCAGTTTACACAACTGACAGTCCTGTTTTACATGTTTTACTCGCTTAGCTAATTTGTCTCCAGAATTATTGCCAGGATCTTGCAAGCATTGCTTCACGTCCTCTGTGTCTCACACGATGTGCTCGATCCATGAATAGATGGGTGCCATGATGTTCTGCTGGAAGAAGTCATGGCATTGTATTTCTGCAGGCGCTGTCCGACTACCCATATGCCATTTGGACCCTTCACAGGGGTCAATATAGCATACTGACCTCCTTTGCCAGCTTTTCCACTATTCTTCTCTAGTACTTTGTATGTCCTTGACAATATAGTCTTCTGCTTCACATAGCTGCTGAGGGGTTACTAGATTACTGCGAGCACCTCTGAAGGATTGTTCTCTGCAATGTTGCGTAGCCTTGCGATTACCCAAATGACTGTCAAATAGAACCATACAATTTGTAATTGATCAGGTGGAAAGTGACTTTTGTTCCCGCTGTAGTACAGACCCTTGTCTCTCCAGGTAAGGGGTCTTCCTACTGAATTACAACACATATAAGGGAAGTGGAAAGAGGTGCCGACATACTGACAGAGTCACATAAGACCTAACTTCAGACTCCATAGTTGAACTGATTTGTAAAGAATGAATGGGCCACTCCACCACTCTGTATCAGCTCCCAGTGTTGAAGTGCGGCCTCTGGTAAGCCAGTATGCAACGTTTTGATCAGCAGATATCCATCACAACTGGACATGTCAGCATTGGTTACGGCTTGAATCTCTCCAATTCTGACATCTTCATACACTTTGAATCCTGTACTGGTCTTGTTAATCCTATTCAGAACAGTCTCAGAATCGACGAGATAAATAACTCGGAATGATCAGTTGTGGTGTCCCTACAGCGTCTGGTGGATGCAGGCAGCGTTGAAGCTCCACGTGCTCCACTTCAAACATGATGGTGAAGAAATGCATCAATTTGGCGCGCAAATCTAATGGGAGCTAATCATCCCATTCCAACTTGTGTGCCCAGGTTTCACGGAGATACAGTTTTGTGAGGAGTATAAAGGGATGGATGATGGATTGTCATGACTTGTTCTAGCACAATGCGTCTTGACAGGATAACAGGAATGGACTGTGGAATGTAATGTGTCAAATGTGACGGTTTTAATCAACACCACAAAAAATTATTGCAGAAACTTATAAAACAGGGCTAATTTACCACCAAGCGCCTCCACTCAAAGTTTCTCAAATTTGGCGATACATATCGCATGCTGATAGCAAAATACGAGCGTAGCGTGCAAGATCCGTGGCGTTACATTTCGTAACTTGTGCCAAATTCCGCTTAACCCAAGGCTGGGGGCCAAATGAACCCATGTACTTTAAGATCTTCGTGGTGTTCATATGAACAGTCACAATCAAAGCGTGACTGTGATACATCATTCTCCAGATGACGAATTCCAACGAATATATGGATTAAGAATACTGATCAGCGATACAGATTTGATATGTTTGGAACATCATGATGTCTTGCCGGCATCATTGAAAACTGTTAACCGCTTCTCTCTTGCTGGGAACTAGCATATGTTTATGTGTGCTATGATTGTCTTTTTGAATTTGGTGCTAATGTTATTATATGGAATATGGAAAAGGTCTTTGGATTATGGAAGCGGATATTCTTTAATGGACGACGGCAGAATTATGCATGACAGACCAGACGCTTGTAATTCATCAGATTTGAACCTGTGTGCTGTGCCTTTTTATTCTCAGAAAAGTTGAATGTTACTTTGAACACCATGTGACCAAGTCCTCTACCGGATTCCATCTCTAAGGCTCTGGCATTGTCACTGTCTCCTTTTAAAAGCATTTTGACATTCTCAGTCGTCGACAACACAACTTGGTCTTCTCTTCTGGCAGTTGACTCACTACTCAGCTGCAACATTTTACTTTGAAACCAACCTTTTGTTTTATTTTCAAAGGAATTGATAAGATCATCCACGTAACTAGATTTTCTCAGAAGTTTTGCTGCTCTTGGGTTGTCTTGCTTGAACAAGTTTGCAGTTTTGTAGATTGTTTCTGTGCTGATAGCAGGGACAGGTGTGTCACCCATCTTGACTCGTTAGATCACATACACATCTGGATTCCGATCTGTTTCGTCACTGAAAGCTATGAAAGTGTTGCTCGAGCAACTTCCGATGAACCGAGTTGAACATCTTCTTAATGTCTCCAACAACTGCAATCGTTCCTCCCTCAATCTCAACAATAGACTAATGAGATTGTTTGGCATGGCAACTGCTCAATGAGACTATGATAGACTTGGCTGGAGTTAAACACTATCCGCACAGCTGTAGATGGTGAACGTGGATTCAAAACTGCAAGGCGGCGTGTGTAAAATTTTGGTCCTGTCCAGCTCTCGGGCTCTTCTTGCGACAGTTTTCGTGCTACACTCCGGTTTAACATATCCTGGATCTGAGACTCGTCAGTTTTAGCCCACTGTAAGTTATTCTTCAGTGTACGTTCAGTGTCCATCAAAGTTCCAAATGCAGCACTGTACCGGTAATTGTCAGGCAGAGTACTTGGATCTACCAACAATGGGTAGCTGGTGATCCAGCACTTGCCTGTTTCATCATAATTCAAATTTTCCTGCTCTTCCTTGAATGAGTAAACTGTGTGTCCGACAGTGGGACATTTGCCACAACGAAACCCACCACACAGAGGTGTTATTTCTGTTGCTAGTTTGGCGAACTGTCACTAGATGCTCGTGTCAGTGTTGGCTCAGCAGTTGGTAAGGAGTGAACAAACGATTTCAGTAGGCCTACCGCTAGACAGTGACTTACTGTCAAGAACTCTGGGTCTGAACCCAGCAGATCACATGGTGCGTCTCATACACTGTCCTAGTCAACTTGCAATCGAAAACAGTCTCTTCTTTGAGGTCTGAATGGGGTCCCTGGGCCGAACTCAGCCTGCATAATGCTTAGGTTATCGCCAGCTCTGCCCAGCTCATTCTTTGGATGCAAACCAAAATTGTCACATCCAGTAAGATATCCACCGTGCTGGATTGTCGTTGCAGGACATTTGTATCATAATCTGGGAAGAGTTTGCTTGGAACATGAGCATCCAGTTTACTGACTGGTCCTGTGATCCTGTTCATCCCGAAGGCAATGACTTTCACTTTTCTACCACTGCGTGTTTGCAAGTTCAAATCATACTTACGTGTATCATGTTGTCTGTACATTACCTACTGAGTCCGAGGCTACTGTGGTAACATCTAACATGATACGTTAAACCTCTTCGCTTGTAGACGATCAGCAGCTTGCAATCCAATTAAAATTAAATCCTAACTGCTTCCTCATTTGGATATCTTACTTGAAGGATCTAACAGGCTTGCAGTAACTCGAGCGTCAACCAATCCCGAGAAAGCTTCATAGTGCTTTCAGGGGAACATTAATGATAGAGAATTTTTGTTGGTCGCCGCGCTGACGGGGTGACATTTTCATGTTGCCATAATACAGGATAGATATATGGACTGGTCTTTGGTGTAAACATTGGGGTAAACGGATACGGTGACCCCATCTCCCCTTCTCGACTGCAAGTGGTTTAGTCCAGATGAGACCATGGTGTCATAATGCTTTTAAATATTCATGGTATGGGCGCTCAGAACACCAAATTCAGTTGAAATACGTAAGATTCTATACAGCGACATGTACGATTGGCGAGCATTGATAGGATATTAATTTATTAAGACAGAGAAGATTGGTGAGTTATGTATGACGTGTTGGATCCTCCATTACAGAAGACCACAGCCTTCTTTCCTGTTCCAGATACAACTGCTTGCTGTATGGGGTACAAGGTTAATGGTGTACCATCTGCAATTCGAGTTTCAATTGCAGATTTCACACGTGTTGAATTATCAGCTGCTTTTTCCTCCTGTACTTTCAATTTGCACAGTATAGGATGATGTCCAGTTTTGAAACACACTGAACATGAGTGACCAATCGGACACTTTCTTACGATGGTCTCCAAAGCATATGAAGCGAGCATTTACTTGCTTTAGTGCCTCATATTTGCCTTCCTTACCACCGACAGGTTACTCGTTATATTCCTCTGTGACATGTTTAATGCTATCCCTCTGATGAGCTGGGAATGGATATCGATAATAATTTCCTGGTCGAAGCTTTGGTTTTGTCTCGGTCACGCCATTTACCATCACCCTGGTGTGCATGTGCCGTGCGACCACGCTCCTTATCTTTGTCACCTTTATAGGGATCTTGTCTCCTCTTAGCCTGTGCTTCAGCTAATCAAGCTACAGCCTCTCTTTCATTATTCATGAATGCCATGAATGGAGTAAACTGTTTTATCTTGCCGTCAGGTGGGAAATCGTGGAATTTCCTGATCCAGTCAAATCTCACACGGTTGGGTAGTACAGCAGTTATCCGATCTACATCCCTCATGGTCAGAGTGTTCAACTGAGCTCATCAAGATGACTGTATGTGGTCTCGACTTCGTTAATCAAGTCAACCAATGACTGATAGTCATCATCCTTCACCAATTTCGGTTTATGAAGTCCAGCCAGAGCAGCATTTACACTCGCGCTAGTATTGTCATAATAATCCTCAAGCTTCTGCCACATTAGATCATATGCCTCCGGTTTAGTAACATGAACTGACTTGATCCTTTGCGTAGCTTCACCTTTAACTGAGCGCTTCAGCTCATAAGCCAAGGTTGTCTTGTTGCCATAGGCCCGCTCCGGCAATGCCTTCCACACAACCTTGAGTGCGGGCCAATCCTTTCTTTGTCCAGAGAAGATCGGCAAGGATTACATTTGATTTCACTGCCCATATCATTGAAGTGAATCCCTCTAATGCTGGGTGGTGGATGATACCCAGTTTGCCAATCATCCATGGTAAATGTTGGATTGCTTAATGCAGAACTTGTTTGATATGTACGTGCAGGGCCCAGATACCTTGGAACACCATTGGCGCCACTTCCTACTGAACCAACAGTACTTGTGAAATGTGGTTTCATTGGTGGCCTGTTCAGTGCGTTGTATGTGGAACCTAAACCAGTTCCCAAATCCTGTAGAACTGAGTATGATACCAGGAATGCTGCTCACGGGAACAGTACTTTCTGACCTTGAGCAAGTTGCTGTCCGGGCAGTAGTTGTTTGCGGAGCACTGGTTCTTGCGGAGATAACACTCTCTTGTTTGCGTACAAGATAAAGTTCGGTTTTGCTGCTATCAACTACACTACTGAGATTGTCAATCTCATCATCTTCGCCCTGTACCTGCTCAGGCCCCGGAAGTTCAAATATGCTATACACATTGTTGAGCATTGGGCCAATTCCCTCTTTATCCAGCTTTAAGGAATGTAAAACAGGCTCCAGATTTGCCAGATTATCATCTATCTGATTTAACAGTGTACAGCAAAGTTTTTAGTACTCTTCGCTCGCGATTCAACAGCACCTTGGCGCCATGGGCTGTCTTCCGGTCCAAAGATCCTAATACGTTCGTTCTCTGTACTATTTCTCTGTAGCATGTCTTTGTCGATGTTTTGCCATGCTTCCTTCAACTCACGTCCAGCTCCAACAGCTGCGAGCCAGGGTCACTGTTTATCACTTCTGGCTAACAACGAATTCTCGCAAACCTGCTAAGCGCCGTCAAGAATGAGCTTGTGTCCTATCCAAACAGCTTCAATGTTTACAGCCCTCATTGTGAGATCAGTGAAGATGGCACTATATGCTTTGTCAGTCGTTCGTTTCTGCACTTCTCCGCAAATAGATATGGTCCGAACAGATCAAGCATGATGTGATTGAATGGCACAGAAGGCTTCAAACGAGCCTGCATGTGCTGTCCGACTACCCATATGCCATTTGGACCCTTGACAAGGGTCAATCTAGCATATTGACGTCCTTTGCCAGCTTTTCTACTATTCTTCTCTAAATCATCATAGATAGTGTTTTGTATGTCCTTGAAATATAGTCTTCTGCTTCGCGTAACTGCTGAGGAGTTACTAGAGTACTGCGAGCGCATCTGAAAGATTTGTCCTTTGCAAGATTGCGTAGCCTTGTGATTACCCAAAATGACTGTCAATAGAACCATACCGTTTGCAATCGATCAGGTGAAAAGTGGCTTCTGTTGCCGCTGTGGTACAGACAGTTTTATCTCCAGGTCAGGTTCATTCCCCCCCCCAATATTTTCAGCGAGAAAAAAAGGACACAAAACAAAAAAAAAATCAAGGCAGAGAAAGATTTTAAAAAACGATAGAGTAAAGCGAAATATCATTCAGATTCATTGCAGATTTTACTTTCCAATAAGGATGAGGGGCATCTTTGCTCATTCACATTCATAAGCCGAACTGTGTTGGGCTTCCCAACAAGTAGAAAAAACTGTGTTGGTGGCATCATTCTAAAGCTTAATGACCCTTTCGATTGAAACGATATATATTTAATATTTAAGATATTTACACTTCCGAACATCCACATTTGCTTACGCCGAATATTAAAAAACAAATGTGAGAGACAACAAAAGAGGCAAGACAAATAGAGTTTACACATGCGAAGATTTCTTGTTTCATTGCACGGAATTACGCTAGAACGCGTCACCGGCCATCTAAGACACCTGGAGCTTCCGGGGCATAGGCGGCCCCTAGATCCTCACCTATTTTTGTTGTGATAGCGGGCCCTCCAATCACCAACTGCTTCCGCCGTGCCTGCAGGTAAGAGATCTTCCTTTAGAATTGATGAACCATTCCACCACGCTGTGTCAGCTCCCACTTGTGTTGGAGTGCGGTCTTTCAAGGCCGGTAAGCCAGTCTGCAACGTTTCCATCACCAGATATCCATGTACAACTGGTCACCATTAGTCGGCCTGAATCTCTCCAATGCCGACTCCTTCATACACTTTGAATCATGTTCAGAACAGTCTCAGAATCGACGAGATGAATAACTTTATCGAAGTTAAACGTCATTTCCTTCGTTACTTGCCGAAGGGCGGTGGTTCTCTCCGGGTTCTCCGGCTTCCTTCACCAACCAAACTGATTGTCACCATATGAGTGAAACAAACTTGAGTGTGACATTAAGCCAAATCCCCCCCCATCCTTCTGAATGATAGCACGAGCTCTCTTGGACAGCACAGCCGCATTTAGCTCCATTTGCGAAGTAGAGACCTGTTGAGACGAGCGATTTTACTTTTGGCCATGATGAGTCTGCACCAATAGTCTCCTTCTAGTACCCATATGCTAGATCGCTGCCGTTACTCGGAATGATCAGTTGTGGTGTCCCTGCAGCATCTGGTGAATGCAGGCAGCGTTGAAGCTCCAGCTGCTCCACTTCAAACATCATGGTGAAGAAATGCGTCCATTTGGCGCGCAAATCTAATGGGAGCTGATCATCCCATTCCAACTTGTGTGCCCAGGTTTCACGGAGATACAGTTTTGTGAGGAGTATAAAGAGACATACCAGGCCCAATGGATGATAGATTGTCATGAATTGTTCTAGCACAATGCGTCTTTTCAGGATAACAGGAATGGACTGTAAAATGTCTGGTTTAATCATATTTGGACCTGTGCACTGTGCCTTTTTCTTGAGAAGTTGAGTGTTACTTTGAACACCATAAAGTCCTCTACCGGTTTCTATCCCTTGTCTAAGTTTCTGGCATTGCCACTGTCTCCTTTCAACAGGATTTTGACATTCTCAGTCGTCGTCAAGTTGGCCTTCTGTTCTGGCAGCTGACTCACCACTGAGCTGCCAACATTTTACTTTGAAACCACCCTTTTATAGCATATCCTCTGTGTCGAGATACCTGAAGAGCCTAGTTTTTACTCTTAAAGGAATCGATCAGATCATCCACGTAGCTAGATTTTCTCAGAAGTTTTGCTGCTCTTGGACTGTCTTGTTTGAACAAGTGCAGTTTTGTAGATTGCTTCTGTGCTGATGACGGGCGGTGTGTCACCCATCTTGACTCGTTTGGTCACATACACATCTGGCTTCCGATCTTGCTATAAGTTTCGCCACAGAAAGCGATCACAGTGTTGCTCGAGCAACTTCAGATGAACCGAGTTGAACATCGTTTTAATGTCTCCTGCAATTGTAGTCTGTTTCTCCCTCCATCTCAACAATAGACTAATGAGATTGTTCAGTTAACAGTCTCCGCACAGATTTAGATTGTGAACGTGGATTCAAACCTGAAAGGTTACTTACGTAGAATTTTGGTCCTGTCTAGCTCTGGAGCTGCTCTTACGACAGTTTTTGCGCTACACCCCGGTCTAACATTATCCTGAATCTGAGACTCGTAAGTGTTAGCCCACTGTAAGTCCTTCTTCAGTGTACGTTCAGTGTTCATCAAATTTCCAAATGCACCGCTGTAATTCTCAAGCAGAGTACTTGGATGTACCAACAATGTGTAGCTGGTGAACCAGCACTTGTCTGTTTCATCATACTTCAAATTGTCCTGAATCTTTCGCAGTTCTTGCTCTTTCTTGAAGGAATATGTGTGTGCGACGGTGGGACATTTGCCACAATAGCACCCACCACAACGAGGTGTTGTTTCTTTTGGTAGGTCTCCACCCCTAATGAATGAATTCACCTGTTCTGCCACATTTCTTATTGCTGTAAAAGTTTAGACATTCACAACAGAATGAACACTATCACTAGACGGCGAACTGTCACTAGATGCTCGTGTCAGTGTTGGCTCAGCAGTTGGTGAGGACTGCACAAACGATTTCAGTCCCGCTAGACAGTGACTTGGTGTCAAGAACTCTGGTCTGAACCCAGCAGATCACATGATGAATTGAATGATTCAAATCTTTGGTGCGTCTCATACACTGTCCTAGTCAACTTGCTATCGAAAACAGTCTTCTTTGAGGTCTGAATGGGGTCCCTGGGCCGAACTCACCTTACTTAATGCTTAGGTTATCGCCAGGTCTGCCAAGCTCATTCTTTGAATGCAAACCAAAGTTGTCACATCCAGTAATATATCCACCGTGCTGGATTGTCGTAGCTGGACATCTGTATCATAGTCTGGAAACAGTTTGCTCAGTACATGAGCATCCAGTTTGCTGACTGGCCATGTGATCCTGTTCATGCCGAAGGCAATGACTTTCACTTTTCTACCACTGCGTGTTTGCAAGTTCACCTCATATTGACATGTATCATATGTTTTCTGTACATTACCTACTGTGGTAACATCTAACATGATACGTTCGCTTGCAGATGATCAGTAACTTGGTGAGTTATGTAGGATGTGTTGGATGCTCCATCACTGAAGACCACAGCCTTCTTTCCTGTTCCACATACGACTGCTATCTGTGTGGGGTATTAGGTTGGAGGTGTACCATCTGGAATTCGACATTGCAGATTTTACTTTCCAGTAAGGATGAGGGACATCTTTGCTCATTCACATTCATAAGCCGAACTGTGTTCGGCTTCTCAACAAGTAGAAAAAATCTGTGTTGGTGGTATCATTTTAAAGCTCAATGAACCTTTCGATTGAAATGATATATATTTAACATTTAAGTTACTTACACTTCCGAACATCCACATTTGCTTACGGCGAATATTAAAAAACTAATGTGAGAAACAACAAAAGAGGCAAAACAAATAGAGCTTACACATGCGAAGATTTCTTGTTTTATTGCTCGGAATTACGCTAGAACGCGTCTCCGGCCATCTAAGACCCCTGAAGCTTCCGGAGCATAGGCGGCCCCGGGATCCTGGCCTATTTTGGCTGTGATAGCGGCCCCTCCAATCACCAACTGCTTCCGCCGTGCCTGGAGGTAAGAGATCTTCCTTTAGAATGGATGAACCATTTCACCACTCTGTGTCAGCTCCCAGTTGTGTTGGAGTGCGGCCAATATATCTCTATAAAAATGAAGCGGGCATTCTCTCTCGTCGACTTTATGACAAAAGAGATGATTACAATTTCGACATCGTAAACTATCCTTTTCTGGATAGTAATATTCCAGTCGGACCAGCATACGGCGTATACATATCTCGCGTTGTAGCATTTGCTAGATCCTGTGTTAACTGTGACGATTTTAATCAACGTCACAAAACATTGTTGCAGAAACTTATAAAACAGGGCTATTCCAACAAGCGCCTTTACTCAAAGTTTCTCAAATTTGGCGATACATATCGCATGCTGATAGCAAAATACGACCGTAGCGTGCAAGATCTATGGGGTTATGTTTCGTAACTTGTGTCTAATTCCGCTGAACCTGGAGCTAAGGGCCGTATGAACCCATGTACTTCAAGATCCTTATGGTGTTCATATGAACAGTCACAATCAAAGCGTGACTGAGATACATCATTCTCTAGATGACGACTTTACAACGATTATTATGGATTAAGAATACTGATCAGCGATACGGATTTCATATTTTTGGAACATCATGATGTCTTGTCGGCATCATTGAAAACTTTTGACCGCTTCTCTCTTGCAGGAAACTAGCCTATGTTTTTGTACACTATGATTGTCTTTTTGAATTTGGTGCTAATACTGTTATATGGAATATGAAATAGGTCTTTGGATTATGGACGCGGATATTCTTTAATGGACGACGGCTGAATTATGAATGACGGACTAGACGCTTGTAATTTGGTAAGCCAGTCTGCAACGTTTCCATCACCAGATATCCATGCACAACTGGACATGTCACCATTAGTCGGCCTGAAGCTCTCCAATGCGGACTCCTTCATACATTTTGAATCATGTTCGACGAATTGAATAACTTATCGAAGTTAAACGTTATTTCCTTCTGAATGATAACACGAGCTCTCTTGGACAGCACAGCCGCATTTAGCTCCATTTGTGGAATAGAGACCTGTTGAGAGGAGCGATTTTACTTTTGGCCATGATGAGTCTGCACCAATAGTCTCCTTGTAGTCTCCATCTGATGTAAGCAGCAAACCCATATGCTAGATCGCTGCCGTCACTCAGAATTATCAGTTGTGGTGTCCCCACAGCATCTGGTGGATGCAGGCAGCGTTGCTCCACTTCAAAGTTAATATGATGGTGAAGAAATGCATCCATTTGGCGCGCAAATCTAATGGGAGCTGATCATCCCATTCCAACTTGTGTGACCTGGTTTCACGGAGATACAGTTTTGTGAGGAGTATAAAGGGACATACCAGGCCCAATGGATGATAGATTGTCATGAATTGTTCTAGCACAATGCGTCTTTTCAGGATAACAGGAATGGACTGTAAAATGTCTGGTTTAATCATATTTGGACCTGTGCACTGTGCCTTTTTCTTGAGAAGTTGAGTGTTACTTTGAACACCATAAAGTCCTCTACCGGTTTCTATCCCTTGTCTAAGTTTCTGGCATTGCCACTGTCTCCTTTCAACAGGATTTTGACATTCTCAGTCGTCGTCAAGTTGGCCTTCTGTTCTGGCAGCTGACTCACCACTGAGCTGCCAACATTTTACTTTGAAACCACCCTTTTATAGCATATCCTCTGTGTCGAGATACCTGAAGAGCCTAGTTTTTACTCTTAAAGGAATCGATCAGATCATCCACGTAGCTAGATTTTCTCAGAAGTTTTGCTGCTCTTGGACTGTCTTGTTTGAACAAGTGCAGTTTTGTAGATTGCTTCTGTGCTGATGACGGGCGGTGTGTCACCCATCTTGACTCGTTTGGTCACATACACATCTGGCTTCCGATCTTGCTATAAGTTTCGCCACAGAAAGCGATCACAGTGTTGCTCGAGCAACTTCAGATGAACCGAGTTGAACATCGTTTTAATGTCTCCTGCAATTGTAGTCTGTTTCTCCCTCCATCTCAACAATAGACTAATGAGATTGTTCAGTTAACAGTCTCCGCACAGATTTAGATTGTGAACGTGGATTCAAACCTGAAAGGTGACTTATGTAGAATTTTGGTCCTGTCTAGCTCTGGAGCTGCTCTTACGACAGTTTTTGCGCTACACCCCGGTCTAACATTATCCTGAATCTGAGACTCGTAAGTGTTAGCCCACTGTAAGTCCTTCTTCAGTGTACGTTCAGTGTTCATCAAATTTCCAAATGCACCGCTGTAATTCTCAAGCAGAGTACTTGGATGTACCAACAATGTGTAGCTGGTGAACCAGCACTTGTCTGTTTCATCATACTTCAAATTGTCCTGAATCTTTCGCAGTTCTTGCTCTTTCTTGAAGGAATATGTGTGTGCGACGGTGGGACATTTGCCACAATAGCACCCACCACAACGAGGTGTTGTTTCTTTTGGTAGGTCTCCACCCCTAATGAATGAATTCACCTGTTCTGCCACATTTCTTATTGCTGTAAAAGTTTAGACATTCACAACAGAATGAACACTATCACTAGACGGCGAACTGTCACTAGATGCTCGTGTCAGTGTTGGCTCAGCAGTTGGTGAGGACTGCACAAACGATTTCAGTCCCGCTAGACAGTGACTTGGTGTCAAGAACTCTGGTCTGAACCCAGCAGATCACATGATGAATTGAATGATTCAAATCTTTGGTGCGTCTCATACACTGTCCTAGTCAACTTGCTATCGAAAACAGTCTTCTTTGAGGTCTGAATGGGGTCCCTGGGCCGAACTCACCTTACTTAATGCTTAGGTTATCGCCAGGTCTGCCAAGCTCATTCTTTGAATGCAAACCAAAGTTGTCACATCCAGTAATATATCCACCGTGCTGGATTGTCGTAGCTGGACATCTGTATCATAGTCTGGAAACAGTTTGCTCAGTACATGAGCATCCAGTTTGCTGACTGGCCATGTGATCCTGTTCATG
The DNA here is from genome assembly GCA_036873755.1 of Hanleya hanleyi. Classification (NCBI taxonomy): domain Eukaryota; kingdom Metazoa; phylum Mollusca; class Polyplacophora; order Lepidopleurida; family Hanleyidae; genus Hanleya; species Hanleya hanleyi. The sequence goes on from JAVTVY010008066.1 coordinate 25,929, forward strand.
CCGAAGGCAATGACTTTCACTTTTCTACCACTGCGTGTTTGCAAGTTCACCTCATATTGACATGTATCATATGTTTTCTGTACATTACCTACTGTGGTAACATCTAACATGATACGTTCGCTTGCAGATGATCAGTAACTTGGTGAGTTATGTAGGATGTGTTGGATGCTCCATCACTGAAGACCACAGCCTTCTTTCCTGTTCCACATACGACTGCTATCTGTGTGGGGTATTAGGTTGGAGGTGTACCATCTGGAATTCGACATTGCAGATTTTACTTTCCAGTAAGGATGAGGGACATCTTTGCTCATTCACATTCATAAGCCGAACTGTGTTCGGCTTCTCAACAAGTAGAAAAAATCTGTGTTGGTGGTATCATTTTAAAGCTCAATGAACCTTTCGATTGAAATGATATATATTTAACATTTAAGTTACTTACACTTCCGAACATCCACATTTGCTTACGGCGAATATTAAAAAACTAATGTGAGAAACAACAAAAGAGGCAAAACAAATAGAGCTTACACATGCGAAGATTTCTTGTTTTATTGCTCGGAATTACGCTAGAACGCGTCTCCGGCCATCTAAGACCCCTGAAGCTTCCGGAGCATAGGCGGCCCCGGGATCCTGGCCTATTTTGGCTGTGATAGCGGCCCCTCCAATCACCAACTGCTTCCGCCGTGCCTGGAGGTAAGAGATCTTCCTTTAGAATGGATGAACCATTTCACCACTCTGTGTCAGCTCCCAGTTGTGTTGGAGTGCGGCCAATATATCTCTATAAAAATGAAGCGGGCATTCTCTCTCGTCGACTTTATGACAAAAGAGATGATTACAATTTCGACATCGTAAACTATCCTTTTCTGGATAGTAATATTCCAGTCGGACCTGCATATGGCGTATACATATCTCGCGTTGTAGCATTCGCTAGATCCTGTGTTAACTGTGACGATTTTAATCAACGTCACAAAACATTGTTGCAGAAACTTATAAAACAGGGCTATTCCAACAAGCGCCTTTACTCAAAGTTTCTCAAATTTGGCGATACATATCGCATGCTGATAGCAAAATACGACCGTAGCGTGCAAGATCTATGGGGTTATGTTTCGTAACTTGTGTCTAATTCCGCTGAACCTGGAGCTAAGGGCCGTATGAACCCATGTACTTCAAGATCCTTATGGTGTTCATATGAACAGTCACAATCAAAGCGTGACTGAGATACATCATTCTCTAGATGACGACTTTACAACGATTATTATGGATTAAGAATACTGATCAGCGATACGGATTTCATATTTTTGGAACATCATGATGTCTTGTCGGCATCATTGAAAACTTTTGACCGCTTCTCTCTTGCAGGAAACTAGCCTATGTTTTTGTACACTATGATTGTCTTTTTGAATTTGGTGCTAATACTGTTATATGGAATATGAAATAGGTCTTTGGATTATGGACGCGGATATTCTTTAATGGACGACGGCTGAATTATGAATGACGGACTAGACGCTTGTAATTTGGTAAGCCAGTCTGCAACGTTTCCATCACCAGATATCCATGCACAACTGGACATGTCACCATTAGTCGGCCTGAAGCTCTCCAATGCGGACTCCTTCATACATTTTGAATCATGTTCGACGAATTGAATAACTTATCGAAGTTAAACGTTATTTCCTTCTGAATGATAACACGAGCTCTCTTGGACAGCACAGCCGCATTTAGCTCCATTTGTGGAATAGAGACCTGTTGAGAGGAGCGATTTTACTTTTGGCCATGATGAGTCTGCACCAATAGTCTCCTTGTAGTCTCCATCTGATGTAAGCAGCAAACCCATATGCTAGATCGCTGCCGTCACTCAGAATTATCAGTTGTGGTGTCCCCACAGCATCTGGTGGATGCAGGCAGCGTTGCTCCACTTCAAAGTTAATATGATGGTGAAGAAATGCATCCATTTGGCGCGCAAATCTAATGGGAGCTGATCATCCCATTCCAACTTGTGTGACCTGGTTTCACGGAGATACAGTTTTGTGAGGAGTATAAAGGGACATACCAGGCCCAATGGATGATAGATTGTCATGACTTGTTCTAGAACAATGCATCTTGTCAGGATAACAGGAATAGACTGTAGAATGTCTGATTTACTCACATTTGAACTCGTTCACCGTGCCTTTTTCTTCTTAGAGAAGTTGAGTGTTACTTTGAACACCATAAACTTCTCTAACGGTTTATCCCATGCCTAAGGTTCTGACATTGCCACTGTCTCCTTTCAACAACATTTGACATTCTCAGTCGTCAAGTTGGCCTTCTGTTCTGAGCTGCCAACATTTTACTTTGAAACCACCCTGTTATAGCATATCCTCTGTCTCGGGATACCTGAAGAGCCTAGTTTTTACTCTCAAAGGAATCGATCAGTTCATACACGTAGCTAGATTTTCTCAAAAGTTTTGCTGCTCTTGGACCGTCTTCTTTGAACAAGTCTGCAGTTTTGTAGATTGCTGATGACGGGCGGTATGTCACCCATGTTGACTCGTTCGATCACATACACATCTGGCTTCCGATCCTGCTATAAGTTTCGCCACAGAAAGCGATGACAGTGTTGAGCATCGAGCAACTTCAGATGAACCGAGTTGAACATCGTCTTAATGTCTCCAACAATTGCAGTCGGTTTCTCCCTCCATCTCAACAATAGACTAATGAGATTGTTCAGATAACAGTCTCCGCACAGGTGTAGATTGTGAACGTGGATTCAAACTGAAAGGTGACTTATGTAGAATTTTGGTCCTGTCTAGCTCTCGAGCTGTTCTTGTGACAGTTTTTTGGGCTACACCCCGGTCTAACATATCTTGGATCTGAGACTCGTAAGTGTTAGCCCACTGTAAGTCCTTCTTCACTGTACGTTCGGTGTTCATCAAATTTCCAAATGCACCGCTGTAATTGTCAGGCAGAGTACTTCCATGTACCAACCATGGGTAGTTGGTGATCCAGGACTTGTTTGTTTTCATCATACTTCAAGTTCTTGCTCTTTCTTGAAGGAATATGTGTGTGCGACGGTGAGACATTTGCCACAACAGCACCCACCAGAACGAGGTGTTCTGTTGGTAGTTCTTCATCCTTTATGAATGAATTCACCTGTTCTGCCACATTCTTATTGCTGTAAAAGTTTGTGGCATTCAAGATTGGAAAGTGGCTTCTGTTGCCGCTGTGGTACAGACAGTTTTATCTCCAGGTCACGTTCATTCCCCCCCCCCAATATTTTTAGCGAAAAAAAAAGACACGAAACAAACAAGGCAGAGAAAGATTTAAAAAACGATGAGTAAAGCGAAAAAACCTTTGCATCTTTGCTCATTCACATTCATACGCCGAACTGTGTTGGGCTTTCCAACAAGTAGAAAAAAATCTGTGTTGGTGGCATCTATTGGTCCGATTGGGTCGAGCGAAGTATCAATGTGAAGCATACGTGAGGGAGCATCCGACGGGATGGCTGTGACGTGGAGCTGACGTCATTCTGCGCATGCGCAGTAGACAAAGTTTATGGGAATGGACGTTTTGGGATCGAGGTGGGCCAATAGTGGGCCGATTGGGTCGAGTGAGGTATCAATGTGAAGCATTCGTGGGAGAGCATCCGACGGGATGGGTATGACGTGGAACTGTCGTCATTCTGCGCATGCGCAATAGAAAACAGGTATGGGAAAGGAGGTTTTGAGGTCGGGGTGGATCACTAGTGGTCCGATTGGGCCGTGGGAAGTATCAGTGTGAAGCTCTCGTGGGGAACCATCCGACTGGGTTAGTGTGTCGTCCGTTTTCATCATTCTACGCATGCGCAGACAGGGAATTGTCTGAAAATGGCGTGGGAAGGGGTGCTTTGGGGGCTGAAGTGGACCCATAATGGTCCGAATGGATCTGGAAGGTATCAGCGTGAAGCTCTCGTGGGATAGCGTCCAGCTGGATAGGTGTGGGGTGGGAATAGCGTCTATCTGCGCATGTCAGTAGAAAAGGGGCATTGGAATGGACGTTTTGAGGTTGAGATGGAACCCTAGTGGTCCGATACATCCGTGGGAGGCCTTATTTTGAAGTTCTCTTGAGGTAGCGTCGGGTTGGATTGGTGTCTAAATACATACGGCCTGATGAGGGACACGAGTTCATCCCTATATGTACCGTCCCCATCACCACCGGTCGGTGACACCACCACCACCGGGCGTTGAAGCCCGGTGGTGGTGGCCTGCCGAGAGAGGCAGGGTGGCTTAGTGGGTGTATGTAAATTTAGGATTGGGTTTGAATATATAAACAACCGGAAGAGCAACACGTTCATAAATGTTCGTATAGTTTATTATTCCCTCCAGTACATCGTACCCGCGCTGGGGGAGCCGTGCTGGGTATGTTTACAAGTATGCTCTTGTCCAATCAGAAGTCGCCATTTCGGCCATGTTCGCTCTGATCCGTTTGTTCTAATCCTCGTCGGGCAGTCCAGGGTATTGTTCAGGCAGCATGTCCCCAAACAGTTGTTTGCGCATTCTGATCGCATTTTCCAGGGCCTCGGTGGGTGGTAGACCCATATCCTCTTCCAAGTGACGCTTGGTCTTCACGATGGACCTGTGCGTGGGATCGTCTTTCATTTCAAGCGGTAGTAGGATATACTGTTCATAGATCACCATGGCTGTTTTCCTGATGCTTGGACGCATTTGGATGTACGACTGTTGCAAGTTATCCTGTCCGGCGTCCTCGATCGCTGCAGCGTGAGTATTGATAGCTGCTCTCACAATACGATCCCAAAAGGTAGGTTCGTCCTCACTTTCTTGGGATGTAGGCTGACTATCTGAGATCAAGCTCTCTGTATCAGTAAATACACTCTCAGCAGTCTCTGTATCTCCCTCCTCAGTGGGCTTCTCGGAGTCTGGATGGAAAGTCTTCTGGTGTCGCATCATGTCGTAATGTCTGGCGAACGTGCGTTCGCACTCAGAGCATGTATAACCCATGTTGATGGATGAACGTCAACTGTGCATGTTTTGGGAATACACTTGCTTTTATAGACAGTAACGCCCGTCAACGCCCGTCTCAATACCTTAACGTCCTATCCCAACGGCTTTTGCATTGTCGATCATCAGCGGATGGACATCATTATTTTGGAGGTTGAAGAAGATAATTTCCCGTCCCCAGCTGGGTCTCCATAAAGATTTGAAATGTCTCATGCAGGGTCAGCAGATTCTGGGCACGGGTAGTTGTGTTGGCATCCTTATTAGGTACTTTTTGTTTCATGTAGAAGACATACCCGTGTCACCCATTGGATGTCATCTATGAGCGTGATAAGATGACAACGCATGCGTTGGTGCTGAACGGTGGATTCACCTTGAGCTGTATCAATAATAGCATCGACTTTGGCTTGACGTAACGCTTCGGCTAGAATATCCTCGATGTCGGGTTCAAACAAGGTGGACTCTGTAGTGCTCATGGTGAAATGAGGGGAATGGTGTCGTGTGGTTTATTTATAGTGTGACTCTTCTTCTTAATTATGCGTTCGAACAAATATGTCTTTTGTCTTATTGCGCTGACATACGCCGCTTTCCAGTTCATGCCCGAGGTTTTCAACATCGACGCTGTTCATTCGATTTCCATATGGACCGGGTCCTTGTCCAGCAATTTTATATGGGTCAGGAGGTCGGCATACTGCTGACTTAAAGCCCGTCGTAGTCTGGGTGCCAATGTGTTATGGGCTAAAATTGCGGCTTCCTCTTTCGAATACCTTTTGCGGTGAAATTTGTTTCCTGTGGCCTCCAACGTCTCGCCCATCTCGGCGTCCATACTAGCTTTGAACAAATCCTGCCATAGCCTCGAGTTCACGTTGTGCTCATTCCCTTGTACGGGTTTGGGTTGGTCCTTCACGGTTGGGTGATATTCCGAAACTGATGGTATGAGGGGATCCGCTGTATGGGGGCGGGTTGCTGCTGCTGAACGGGTGCTGTCAGGTGTGGACTCGGTGAATGGTGTAGGGGTATATAAAGTTGTGGTGACCCATCGCCGTCTACGAACAGGTAGCCATACGAACGACTTGTCGCACCTTTTAACGCCTGCATGAAATGGTCGATATTCTGAGGATAAATTCGGCTACCAAACACACGGATTTGTGCTCTGTCGATGGGATTTGAGAACAACATAAAGTATTGGCAGTTCAAAGCAATATCTCTGGACGCCTTCCCTTGAGGAAAGAGATTCTGGGTCAAATAGATGACGGACAGATTCCGATGATGGGATCCTTCGGTAAACAAGTCGGCAACGTGTGAATTGTCCTTGGTCGCACTCATCAGATCATCTAGCACTACCACGTTGGTCTACTCAGGGTCGAAGAAATACGATTGATCGATATCGTGGGGAATCCCGGGGCTCACATACTGTAACCTTGTAGTTTCGTAGGCGGGCTGCCTCTGGCTATAACACCATACAACGCGTGTCGGAGCTGGGGTTGCCACACCTTCCTCTAAGAACTTCATCACCCAGAACGTCTTTCCACACGCCGTAGGGCCGCTCACCGTCATCGTATAGGGATGCTGTACTCCACTTGGTGGACATATAGTGTGACTCGGTGGTGTCTCTTGGTTGTGTTTGCATTAGATGTGTCTGAGCATACTATCGCGACGAGAGGAAGTTCTCTGACAGAACGTACACGACATGTTGATTAGTCGACCAATACGTATGGACTGATGAGGGGCACGTGTTCATCCCTATATACCTGTGATGCACCCTGTAACCTATAGCCCGTAGGGCATAGGTTACACCAGGGTACGGGTGCACCACAGGTACGCATGCGTACGATGGCGCCACTTCCGAGCTCTGAGTTCAAGAGGTCCGGAGCTCTGAGCTCCGCCCCACGAGATCTACCACCACCACCGGGCGTTGGCGGGCGTCAACGTCCGGTAGTGGTAGTGGTGGTGGTGTCACCGCCCGGTGGTGGTGTCTGTACATATAGGGATGAACACGTGTCCGTCATCAGCCATACGTATTGGTCGACTAATCAACATGTCGTGTACGTGTTCGTTCTGTCAGAGAACTTTCTCTCGTCGCGATAGTATGCTATCAACAGACACCACCGAGTCACACTTTACGTCCACCAAGTGGAGTAGAGCATCCCTATACGAGGACGGTGAGCGACCCTACGGCATGTGGAAAGATGTTCTGGGTGATGAAGTTCTTAGAGGAATGTGTGGTAACCCCTGCTTCGACACGCGCTGTATGGTGTTATAGCTAATGGCAGCCCGCCTACGAAACTACAAGGTCACAGAATGTGAGCTTTGTCCCCGGGATTCCCCACGATATCGATCAAGCGTATTTCTTCGACCACGAGCAGACCAACGTGGTAGTGCTAGATGATCTGATGAGTGCGGCCAAGGACAATTACAACGCATATGAGGGAAGTGGGAAGAGGTGCCGATATACTGACAGAGCCACATGACTTCACAGTATAGTCTTCGGGTTAACCAATTCTAAAGCACATACCAAGAATCTAACTATTCGTGATATGTGTTGTATCTCAGGTACGCTTTTGTTGTACCTGTTCACGTGGCAACTTGGATGACATGACCACACGGCCCCTACCACCGGCATAAGCGGTATTAGATACAAATCTAGAGAGCTATGGTGGAAATGCTCTGACAACTCGTATATTGGTAATTGGTGAGCTGTGTTGCTGTGACAAATCGTACACTGGGGATTGGTGAGCTGTATCATCGTCAGATAAAAACTGACGGTTAACTGACGGCATTGAACACAAAAGGCTAGTCTGTAAGGCCCGATGTCGACCCAGCATCAACTTCCCACAATGCCAACATATATAAAAGACCAAAAGGTCTGTATAGGGGGCAGGCCTCGGGGACGGAACGTCCACCAACAGAATCTCGCCATATACAGGTAAAAATTACAACGCATGTAAGGGAAGTGAGAAGAGGTGCCGACATACTGACAGAGCCACATGACTTCACAGTATAGTCTTCTGGTTAACCTATTCTAAAGCACATACCAAGGATCTAACGATTCGTGATATGTGTTGTATCTCAGGTACGCTTTTATCGTACCTGTTCATGTGGCAACTTGGATGACATGACCACACGGCCCCTAGCACAGGTATAAGCGGTATTAGATACACATCTAGAGAGCTATGATGAAAATGCTCTGACAACTCGTATGTTGGTAATTGGTGAGCTGTGTCGCTGTGACAACTCGTACACTGGGGATTGGTGAGCTGTATCGTCGTCAGATGAAAAATGACGGCATTTAACACAAAAGACTAGTAATTCACACGTTTCCGACTTGTTTACCAAAGGATCCCATCATCGAAATCTGTCCGTCATCTATTTGACCTAGAATCTCTTTCCTCAAGCGAAGGCGTCCAGAGATTTTGCCTTGAACTGCCAATACTTTGTGTTCTCAAATCCCATCGACAGAGCACAAATCCGTGTGTTCTGTAGTCGAAGTTATCCTCAGAACATCGACCATTTCATGCAGGCGTTTCAGGGTGCGACAAGTCGTCCGTATGGCTACCTGTTCGTAGACTTAAAAGCTCATACCTCCGAAGATCGCCGGTTGACGACCCACCTGACGACCCACCTGTTACCCGGCGAGGGATCACCAAAACGTCATATACCCCTACACCATTCACCGAGTCCACATCTTGCAGCACCCGTTCAGCAGCAGCAACCCGCCCCAATACAGCGGGTCCCCTTCATACCATCAGTCTCGGAATATCACCCAACCGTGAAGGACCAACCCAAACCCGTACAAGGGAATGAGCACAACGTGAACTCGAGGCTATGGCAGGATTTGTTCAAAGCTAGTATGGACGCCGAGATGGGCGAGACGTTGGAGGCCACAGGAAACAAGTTTCACCGCAAAAGGTATTCGAAAGAGGAAGCCGCAATTTTAGCCCATAACACATTGGCACCCAGACTACGACGGGCTTTAAGTCAGCAGTATGCCGACCTCCTGACCCATATGAAATTGCTGGACAAGGTCCCGGTCCGTATGGAAATCGAAAGAACAGCGTCGTTGTTGAAAACCTCGGGCATGAAAGCGGCGTATGTCAGAGCAATAAGACAAAAGAAACATCTGTTCGAACGCATCATTAAGATCAAAAGAGTTCCACTATAAATAACCCACACGACACCATTCCCCTCATTTCACCATGAGCACTACCTTGTTTGAACCCGACAACGAAGATATTCTAGCCGATGCGTTTCGTCAAGCCAATGTCGATGCTATTGATGATACAGCTCAAAGTGGATCCACCATTCAGCACCAACGCATGCGTTGTCATCTTATCACGCTCATAGATGACATCCAATGGGTGACACGGGTATGTCTTCTGCTCCAAAAGAAACAAATATTACCCAATAAGGATACAAACACAACTACCCGTACCCAGAATCTGCTGACCCTGCATGAGGCATTTCAAGCCTTTATGGAGACCCAGCTGGAGACGGGAAATTATCTTCTTCAACCTCCAAAATAATGATGTCCGTCCACTGATGATTGACAATGCAAAAGCCGTTGGGGTAGGACGTTAAGGTATTGAGACGGGCGTTGACGGGCGTTACTGTCTATAAAAGCAAGTGTATTCCAATTACAAGCGTCTGGTCCGTCATTCATAATTCAACCGTCGTCCATTGGAGAATATCCGCGTCCATAATCCAAAGACCTATTCCATATTCCATATAACAGTATTAGCACCAAATTCAAAAAGACAATCATAGTATACATAAACATAGGCTTGTTTCCTGCAAGAGAGAAGCGGTGAACAGTTTTCAATGATGCCGGCAAGACATCATGATGTTCCAAAAATAGCAAATCCGTATCGCTGATCAGCGAAAACACGCACAGTCGACGTTCAATCATCAACATGGTTTATACATGCTTTGAGTGCGAACGCACGTTCACCAGACATTACGATATGATGCGACACCAGAAGACTTTCCATCCAGACTCAGAGGAGCCCACTGAGGAGGGAGATACAGAGACTGCTGAGAGTCTATTTACTGATACAGAGAGTTTGATCTCAGATAGTCAGCCTACATTGTGAGAGCAGCTATCAATACTCACGCTGCAGCGATCGAGGATGCGGGCCAGGATAAATTGAAACAGGCGTACATCCAAATGCACCCAAGCATCAGGAAAACAGCCATGGCGATCTATGAACAGTATACCCTACTACCGCTTGAAATGAAAGACGACCCCACGCACAGGTCCATCGTGAAGACCAAGCGTCACTTGGAAGAGGATATGGGTCTACCACCCACCGAGGCCCTGGAAAATGCGATCATTTTGCGCAAACAACTGTTTGGGGACATGCTGCCTGAACAATATCCTGGACTGCCCAACGAGGATTAGAACAAACGGATCAGAGCGAACATTGCCGAAGTTGGAACTTTCTGAAATGGCGACTTCTGATTGGACAGGAGCATACTGGGAAACATACCCAACGCGGCTCCCCCAGCGTGGGTATGATGTACTGGAGGGAATAATAAACTATATGAACACTTATGAACGTGTTGATCTTCCGCTTTTTTATATATTCAAACCCAATCCTAAATTTACATACACCCACTAAGCCTCCCTGCCTCTCTCGGCAGGCCACCACCGGGCGTTGACCGGTGTCAACGCCCGGTAGTGGTGGTGGTGTCACTGACCAGTGGTGGTGGGGACTGTACATATAGGGAAGAACTCGTGTCCCTCATTAGCCAATATGTATTTAGACACTAATTCAACCCATAGTTCCACGTCATACCCATCCAGTCAGATGCTCCCCCATGAATGCTTCACACTGATACCTCACTCGACCCAATCGGCCCACTATGGGCCCACCTAGATCCCAAAACGTCCATTTCCATACACTTTGTCTACTGCGCATGCGCAGAATGACGTCAGCTTCACGTCACAGCCATCCGGTATGATGCTCCCTCACGTATGCTTCACATTGATACCTTACTCGACTCAATCGAACCAATTTATTGACCCACCTGGTCCCAAACGTCTATTTTCATACCCTTTGTCTACTGCGCATGCGCAGAATGTCGTCAGTTCCACGTCACACCCATCTCGTCGGATGTTCCTTCACGGGTGCTACACATTGGCACCTCCCACGGCCCAATCGGACCAATTTATTGACCCAGCTCGACCCCAGAACGTCTATTTCTATACGGTTTGTCTACTGCGCATGCGCAGAATGACGTCAGTTCCACGTCACAACCATCCCGTCGGATGCTCCCTCACGTATGCTTCACATTGATACCTCCCACGGTCCAATCGGACCAATATTGGCCCACCTCGACCCCAAAACGTCTATTTCCATACTCTTTGTCTACTGAGCATGCGCAGAATGACATCAGTTCCACGTCACACCCATCCAGTCGGATGTTCCCTGGCGAGAGCTTCACGAGTGCTGGCGATATTGTCGGGGGCCCTGTTCCATGCATTCCATGGATGTTTTGGCATCAAAGGTTTTTTGACCCTTCTATTTTCCCGGAGATGGCTGGACATTGCCGGAGGTGACCGGACATTGCCGAAGATTGCCGAAGATTCCCGGACATTGCCGGAGAATGTCCCCCCGCGTATTTGAAGTCTCGGGACTACTTTCTGTCCGCGGAAGCTTGTCCCCGCGACCGCATCACCGCGGAGGATCGCGTCGGAGGACTACATGCCCCCAAAGGTCACTTCCGGTCACGTGATCGCCACGTGACGGAACTATAGTGACTTTGACCTCTACTATCACGTGATCGTCAAGTGGGCTCCGCAGCGCCCCATGTCAGACGTAGGTCAATATGGTCCCAGATGACTTTTATATACTACTACTAACAAAATGTAAGGTCAACAGAAAAATTAATCTCAGTATTTACAACAATCGATGAACGCACCGAAATGTCACAGGGACATGTATCAATTGGACTGCATATACATTCCCATCTCACACCTCAAAGATATCTCTTTGATCACTGTGCGAAATGTAAAGTCAACAGAACTGTCCCAACATTCCCGTGGGGGTTTTGTCATGGACCCTATTCACGGTAGGTATCCAAACAGATCTCTACCAGTGCAAACGATCTCTACCCGTAATGAAATTATCTCTACCGGTGCGTGAAGCGAGAAATTGTTAGATTTTGGTGAGGAGCATGCCCGGTCAAGGCAAAATAATCAGTCAAGCACCGAAAAGGTCTGTAAACCACATAGCACAGCGTACCCATATGAGTATCTAGATTTATAGCACGTGCAAGCTAAAGCCTGATGTATTTTCGTTATTTTTTAATTTGGGACACGGGATTGCCATGTCGATTAGGAGAATCGACTCCATCATCAAAGAATGGTCTATTTTAGGGCATATCTGACTGTACACCAGCTGTGTTTGTCCCTTTAATTATGGCTTATTGTTCAAGTAACTAAAATAATTAAGCCTCAAAGTCGTCCTGTTTGATTGGGAGAAGAATTTCAATCAAAATCACTATTCATTTTACAACGATCTCTACCATGGGTTTGTGATATCTGGGACGAGTATAATATTCGTCCCAGGTGATATGCATGTTTTTCTGTGCTGAAGTTGACAACGATCTCTGTCAGCGCTTACAGTGTTAGGATAGGCTTACTCGGGGGGATTTATACGCTGAAACCAATGAGTCTACAAGGGAAATCAAGCCCGGGACAAAATCATATTACCATGTTAGGGCGATCCCGCTAAAATGGAGGTAAAAGAGGTCGTTTGCTAAAAAGTAACTTGTTATTTATCTAATTTAATAGGCCAAATATCGGTCACGCTACTGAAACAACATTGACTGGTTCTTAAAATGGCAAATTAATTAAAGGACAAGGAACAATAGATAGATTAATGCGCCTGAAGTTTTGGAGCATTGATGACGAAGGAATCAAAGTTATTGAGTAAAAACGACCCCTTTTTCCTCCATTTTATAGAGCGAGATCGCTCAAACATGGTCATATGATTTTGTCTTTATTGATTTTCGTATATATTTATTGATAAGGGTCTCCCTAACATGATTACGTTGGGGGAAAAGAACAACGCTGATGCTTTCAACAAAAAGATACATTTACCGGCACACAAATAAAGGCGATTTGAAATTGAAAAAAAGAGATGGTACGATAAGGCGGCAGTTTGGCCTATATGTGGTGCGGTTGAAATAGAAAAAATAAACTGACTCCATTTAGGTCATTTTTTTTCAGGAAATAGTACATGCTACGAATTCCAATTTCATGTCATAACTATACGTAATCATAAAGCGATCGATGTAGAACTTTCACAAATTGTGTACATATATTTTCTATTGCCGTAACACACATTTCGTCTTTCCGATGAGAGATGTTATCAGGGGAGTTAATGACCTCGCGAAAACTATGGAGATAGAAACTCTTGAAGCTTTTTACATAAAAAAGTGGATCGACGACCCACACAATTATTCGATGATAAAAAGATCGCATGACGGGAAACAGTGTTAAAAATATCAGCATAGCTCACATGACGGTTTCTGAGTTTGGAGATTGTTTCGTAGTCTTAAAATGCAATTTTCAACACCATACATTTGGATTAAATGTAAATTCAGATAAAATTTATTCATTTATTATCGACTTTCCGTTGTGTTTATGATCCAATAAAAACAATGCACGCGGATATATCTGTAGGCCTATGCCTCGAATTCCTTGCCTTGCTGCGCAGAAAATGTATTTTCCATGATTTTGGCAACACGTGTGACGTGACCTAAGATCTAAGATCTAGATCTAAGACCATTTAATTTATTTAAGTTGTTCTACTGATCAACACCTCCGCTACTCACACCACAAAATCTAGGGTTGGTCACTGGACAACGTTTCCATTCTCAGAAAGTGTTAAATTGAAATTGTTGTATTTAACACTATAAATGTCCGAGAATTGACAAAAAGCGTTGAATTTTTTTTTTTATATCCGGCATTATATTGCAGTATGATGAGCAATACAACACTATACAAGTGTTAAATTCAGCCTAGTAAAGTGTAGTATAATGTTAGATATTTTTTCAACACTTTCTGAGAGTGTTACAAATATAACAGCTTATATGATGGTGTAACTCCTCGCATTAATAACGTTAAATAAAACGCTTTCATTTTAAGAGTGTTGAGATCATCTTCATTATATCAAGCCAATTTCTTCGTTCTCACTTCGAACCTTCGGACGAAGGTCACATTGTGTATCGGTACGTAATTTACCGAGCTCCCAATGACAAGACCGAACTGACTCGATCATCTTTCGTGCGTGCGTGTGCAACTTGGCATCAGACAAATCCGCGCAATACATCTCTGGTTCTACTAGGCCTGTTCATACGACTTGATTTGTAGATTTTTGTCCAACACTTTCCATGCACCGAACCTGTAGAGATAGTTGTCAGGAATTGGTAGAGATCTTTGTAATTCTAATTTCCAAAAAGTACATTGAGCACACATATTTTCACATAAACTTGCTTATTTTTACCCGTATATGTGAAATTTGACTGGAATTTGACAATATTTCGTTATAAAGTAGCCCCTTTCTATCAGGATTTCAATTCAAGACAGTTAAAGACCGGAAAATTTCATCACATTCTCAATACTGAATAGTCGATGGGGCGATCGGTGTCCCTGATTATGAAATAATCAGAGGAGGCACGTTTGAAACAAGAGCGAAATATATTTCCTCGTACATTTAGGCGTACGCTGCGCTGTATCATTCCGAGTATTACTCAGGTCTTCCTGGCAAAATAAGCTGAAATTGGTACATACCACTATTCGTAAATCCGTAATATTAGCTGGTGGAGATCGTTTGCACTGGTAGAGATCTGTTTGGATACCTACCGTGCTATTGTACTATTGGTGTGAGTGGTAATTTAGAAGCTGGGAAGTCAGCTAGAACATTTTCATGGATACCCAAGCAACATTTCTCGGAATATTCCTTTAGCGTAAAAAATGAACAGAGAGGGTTAAGATTTTGTTTATAGAGTTCGCTCCCCTGTTTACTCTTCTCCACTGAGAGATAGGATTGTGACTGTCTTGTTGAAAATGGCGCATTTTCAAGGGCCGTAAAAAATCCGATGTATTTTGTAAAAATATAAAGAGGGGACGATGAACGTTTCGCTAAGCGAGTTAGAAAATGCTGCTCAAGTTGTGTTGGTAAGAATAAGCGGTATAAAACCTCGCTATACTATCCAAAATATCATAATATTCCGTCGATAGAAAGTATTATAACGAAAACTGGTCTTCCAGTCGCTCGGCTGGGGGAGCGAGGTTGGTCATATCAGATCAGAACAAACAGCATTGTGGGAATATAGCACCATGTAATTTTGTCTTGTAGCACCAGTGAAAAATGTCCATCGAGTTAAGAGTGGATTCACAGATAAACAACAACAACAGATCTGTCAGTAAAAATGTCTTATGATTATCACAAAGCAACTAGAGTAATTACAAGGAGCAATCTAGTACTAATGAGAAGTCTATTGACGTATTGTTGTTGAAATCAGCCAGGCACCGAGATTACTGATGGAACAAGTCCCACTTTTATACTGAGAATGTTTAACACTGTGAAATTTCGATGGTGAAGACCTGCGCAAGTCATGAGAGTCGAACTTCTTCCCGTCTTGCTTGCGCCAGAACGATCTCATTTATCAGGTACATTCACAGGCGGTGACCAGTCCTGCTGTTGAAAGTGATAAAAGGCTTCATAAAGGAACCACTGAGTATAGGGATGAGAAGTTGAATTTTTTTTTTGGTCATAACAAATAAATAAAGGTACTCACGTAAACAGGGAAGCCAGGAGAGCATGATAACATTTACCATTCAAGTGTACAACAAGCCAAATGATCACAACTGGTAAAAGAGGGTCCACATTCACAGAGCTTAAAACGTGAAATCGCCATCAAAAGTGTAAAACGGAAGTTACGTGTTCAAAGAGAACTTCAAAGCAAGAGAAATAACTCTGCTACCTGTTCAGGTGAAAACAATTGGAGGGTCGGGTAGCTGACGTAAGAAAAATATATTCTGTGTGTTGACTCCGCATACTGTATAACACAGGCGAGTCCCACCCGTCGAGCGCCTCACTGTTTTCTTTCGCGGGAAAGTGGAAGAGCGGGTCTATAAAATGTTTCAAGGATTACAGACGATTTACAGGGTTTTAGAAAGAAAGATTTGTACAGTTGTTCATTGATTTAATATCAGTCCTTATGATATTGCTCAATTCAGCGCGCTCGAAAGACCTTTGACGAAAAATGTGATTGCGTTTCCTTTGCGTTTCGGTTCGAGGCTAATGGTGCCAGATTTTTCAGCTCGTTCCATTCATTTGTGTTGTTCGGAGACCTCGTGGACCCGGTGCACCTGGTCAAACAGGTTTTGTCAAAGGTCAGATCATTGGTCATCGGATCGCTGACGTAACACTTCCTGATTTATTAGGAAGTGCAATTTATTAGGCTGCGCAAGAATCGGCGCCCAGACACAGCTTCACAATCCTACTGAGTAGATGACACTTCCTCAATTTCAACTGTAATATTGCCATGGCTTCCTGGTAAAAAATATACATATGACTGAACAATATCAGAAGCGTTCAATGTCATGTATTGCACGTTTCGCCTCTAGACATTCGTCAGATAGATTGACCTAGTTGCTGTTTGAACATTTGAAATGGATGATGATGGCAGCTTTGACAGGCTAATTTTCGTGAATTTTCATTGGTCGTTGTAAACAACTTAAGTAATGCGGCCCCTCGTTGGTGGTTCCTGTTTGATCCAGCAGGGGTCGAAAATCACGCTCGCCATGTCGCCAACGGCGAATAGGATTGAGAACTCGGCGAATAAAAATTCCCTCTAGTCGCATATATGGCGACAGGAAAATTCTAGTTGTTGCCAAAATGTCGAAATAAATTGTTGTCCCCCAGTATCGTTTATCGCCACCTGCTCAGTGTGTCATTTATTCAGAAAAGTTAGTTGAAACGCGTAAAAACGCACCTTGTTTACAGGCTTCTTCAACGAAAACCTGGATACCATTCCCCACATTAAAGATGTCAAATTGAAGGGCAACAACTCTGCTTTCTTTCTCACACAACCTAATTCGTGTCACGTAGTAAAAATGCGTCGATTTTATTGGGTGAAATGGTCATGTGTTTCGAATCCAACTCCAATAAACCCGCGAAAATGCTGATCACGTGGCGTAAGCCGACTTCTTGATTGGTCAAACTACTCCAACTGCTCATTAACATAAAATATTCTTGAGTTACGCATGCGCCCTGGTCGATTTCGACGGAGTCAGCATGGCGCTTGGTTTCGCTGAGGGAAGCGGCTTACAAAAGGATTTTTACCGATTTACTTGGAATGTTCAATAAATATTCAATAATCGTTTATGCTACGAGTCACCAGGAATACATACTGTGACATCTGTAAGAATTTAGACGAGTTATTAAATCGAGATGAAGCAAAACAGACAGTCCATCGGTAATACTCTGAACATGATAAAATTCCTTACGTGAGTTTTACGATACACTATTTTTGCCGAATTACGATTCCTATATATTTCTAAAGCTATAAAATGCCAAATATGTTCTGAGTGTATGTTCAGGGTTTCAAATTGATGTATCGTGCATCAAATACCATCCATTATTTCAATTTATTTATCAATTTCAACAACTAGACAGTCACCGTTTTTTGAGCCCATTTTGAACAGTTCAACTCTGCTGGACTCCCTGGCACTCACTTCGACCAGCGTATAACTGGCTGTCAGGACTTGGGTTAATAAAGAATGACCAACATAGTGAAATAGCACAGCTGAGGCAATTGCATGATCACTAAATAGCTCAACCTTTGGCGAGTGAAAAAATTCTCTCCTCGCCAATTTGGCGAATAATTTGTTATGTCTGGTAGCCAAATGGCTTAAGAAAAAAAATTCAAATTTCGACCACTGTCCAGCCTTTCGGACTGTCAGCTGAGCTCGAAGTTTCAGGTCCATCTCCTGATGAGAGATGGAACTGTTACACAGGCTACCATATTCATAGCACTGTAAACAGTTACATCTTGGCTGGGGATATACTGTTAGCCCGGATGTACTGTACTGGTACTGGTGGCCGCTTTAACGGCACTTGTCCTGTTTTTTAAATGGCATAAATCAATAAATTTCTATTAACATACCTTGAAAGTGGACTTGTAGTCGGGTATCCTTTCTGTAAACCATGGCAATACAGATAAAACAACTGGATACAAAAGTTACATATCAGCTGTGTGTCTCAAGTGCTATGAACCCTCACAGACTTGGCTAAAATGAAAATCGCTAATCACATCATGCAGCTCAGTTTAACATTGCGTATCGGATCCTTTATGTCATGCATCCAGCATATCTATGCTAAACACATCACAAATGACTTATTCTCACCTGTGCTTGCTGCAACATTCTGCTCTCTTTAAATGGACTAAACTTCATCCTTATTCGCCATTGTAAAATCACTTACCATTTGTGAAGGCTTCATCAAAATGCCAAATGGAAAATCCACCATTAAATCATTTGGGTTCAAGACTATGAAAGAATCACGAATCAAACAGATTGAGGCAGTTTTCTCATTCGGAGATTTGTGCAAGAGACACCTAATACACACACACCTAGAGCTTTATCCAGGTGTGCCAGAGTAACACACCTCAATCTGAGCTTTTGCTCTTTGTTTGAATAACCAGTGTAAATCAGTGTGAATCTTCCGTGAATTAGCTGATTTCAGTGATTTTCAGATTCATTTCAGTGATTTTCAGATGAAGCCATATCTGAATAAATACCATACCTGGGTTTCCCCAAGAGTTCTCCTGTTAAGAGTTGTCCTATTAAGAGTTGTGTCATTCCATTTTATTTCTGGTTTAATTTTCACAGTTGCTTGAAGTTGTAGTGTCTGTTGAAGTTAGACAGAAACCCGGGTTTTAGCTCACCGAATGTCTGATGATCTATTGAAATGTGTCGAGCACTGATAGATCATGGCTAGACAGCGATTCCAAAGCTAGGCGATTCAGATAAATTTATCTTATTTAGTTCACTTGTAGTGTAATTACACTCTCCTATGGCACAATGTCAAGGTATTTCCACACTTAGATAAACCTTAGACCCTGTTAAACTAGTAATTGACAGCTACTGTGGATGGCAATACACCATATGGTTTACTGGAGAATATGACGTACATTTTATATTTTCAATTCTAAGTGCAACTCCATTCATGTGGGTGAGATTCACACTAAAGTGCACCTCCATTCCTGTGGGTGAGATTCACACTAAAGTGCACCTCCATTCCTGTGGGTGAGATTCACACTAAAGTGCACCTCCATTCTTGTGGGTGAGATTCACACTAAAGTGCACCTCCATTCATGTGGGTGAGATTCACACTAAAGTGCACCTCCATTCCTGTGGGTGAGATTCACACTAAAGTGCACCTCCATTCCTGTGGGTGAGATTCACGCTACTACTCAATCCTGTGGGTGAGATTCACACTAAAGTGCACCTCCATTCCTGTGGGTGAGATTCACAAGTGCACCTCCAAGATTCACTAAAGTGCACCTCCATTCACCAATGAGATTCACACTGCCGTGCACCTCCCATTCACCCAACAGGTGAGATTCCCATAAGTGCACCTCATTCCTGTGGAGGTGAGTTACACTAAAGTGCACCTCCCATTCCTGTGGGTGAGATTCACTAAAGTGCACCTCAATCCTGTGTAAGATTCACACTATAAGAAATTCTGCCTCCATTCATGTGGGGTGAGATTCACATAGAGTGCCTCCATTCATGGGTGGGAATTCACACTAAGAAGTGCCTCCATTCCTGTGGGTGAGATTGCCAAAGTGCACCTCCATTCCTGTGGGTGAGATTCACACTAAAGTGCACCTCCATTCCTGTGGGTGAGATTCACACTAAAGTGCACCTCCATTCCTGTGGGTGAGATTCACACTAAAGTGCACCTCCATTCCTGTGGGTGAGATTCACACTAAAGTGCACCTCCATTCCTGTGGGTGAGATTCACACTAAAGTGCACCGCCATTCCTGTGGGTGAGATTCACACTAAAGTGCACTTCCATTCATGTGGGTGAGATTCACACTAAAGTGCACTTCCATTCATGTGGGTGAGATTCACACTAAAGTGCACCTCCATTCATGTGGGTGAGATTCACGCTAAAGTGCACCTCCATTCCTGTGGGTGAGATTCACGCTAAAGTGCACCTCCATTCATGTGGGTGAGATTCACACTAAAGTGCACCTCCATTCATGTGGGTGAGATTCACACTAAAGTGCACCTCCATTCCTGTGGGTGAGATTCACGCTAAAGTGCACCTCCATTCCTGTGGGTGAGATTCACACTAAAGTGCACCTCCATTCCTGTGGGTGAGATTCACACTAAAGTGCACCCTCTCCTTTGGAGACTTTCTACCCTTCAAAGCATGTATCTTCAAGAAACTTTAAATTGTCTACATTTCAGGGCCAGGGGGATGGTCTTGTGGGGTGGAGGGGCTTCATGTGACATGAGGAAAGAGTTCTTGGTTGTAGGTGATAGATTTGTTTTTGGTATTTCTCATGTCCCATGTCTGATTGTGTCATTTCTCATGCAGCCCTCAAAATTAGCCATGGCAGTCAGCACTTGCCATAGAAAAGTGATTGTCCTTTTTATATACTAACTTTTTTCACCAATTTGACTGCTCTGCCATCAAGGGATTTTAATGTATTTCAAACTGAGTCAACTACCGATTCAATGTTGGAGAGAGATACATGTGAATTTGTACATGACTTGTATACTGTACG
>JAVTVY010008068.1:0-46166 GCA_036873755.1 Hanleya hanleyi
TGTCCCATCACTCACCCCTGGTGTATGCCTTTATAGAACACGATAACTACGGTAGCAAAATATGCCAGCTTGCAATCATGGAAGTATAAAAATGATATCCAATGTGGGATATTTTATCCCAGTTGGGATATATATCCCACCTAGCAGTTTACCCCGACCTGTCCACTGAGCAGAGGTGGTGCTCCTAATCAAAACGAGGTTTCATTTAACGACAGCTTTGATTGGCTGACTTAGAGTATTGGGATGTATATGTTTCAGCTTAGAGAGATCGGCAGCCATTTTGACACAAGTGAGTTGGCAGAGATGTTCTCCTGTATTGTTCATTCATAATTTACATAAAATAAAGAACCCCAAGCGTTTTAGCGGACAACACTGAACTAATTTCACTGTTAACACTGATGAAACACGCAAGTATGGTATCGTAGTTTGGAATATTGATTTTCTTTTGGAACGAAGGCATTTGTGAATTGTGTTCATCATCATGCATGGCAGTGTTCGATGCGTGACTCACCCTCGTGGTGTTCCGCGACCTGTGCTAAGTTAATTCCTCTGATAAATCGATCACCGGAGGTGATATTTGAGAAAACAGTGGGGATGATCGATATATTGCAAATCGAATGAACCGAAAGTCGTGAAGTATGAGATTGAACCAGCAAGGGCCCAGTTTCCAACACCGGAAGGTAGAATATATTGAACGCGACTTCTTTCAAATCCACACAGACGATTTTAGTTAAAAAAAAACTTTCTTTAGATCCAGTTTGTGCTGTTTGTAAAATAAACTAAAGAGAACACTGGAATTCTGTCTGTGACGATAGATGATCATGAAGATTGGAAATTTATCAGTTCATTTCTCACTGCCAGCTCATATATGCTTGAAATAGCAACAGTCCATAACCTTCTTTTACTCATTCGTCATGGACACCAAGGTTCCCGATCTAGTTTTGGCTATTTTTTACCTTATTATGTGTCCCGACTAATAATGAGAACGGGTTTGTTTTTGTTTTTTTATTTTCAAAAATAAAAATTTGATGTGTACTGAAACTTATGTCACTGGTTCAGTATGTGCCCCAGTTTCGAACCACTATATGGTCAGTGCCGGCTACCGGCCTGCTACCAGTATATGTCTCCAGACCAACGGTAAAGTCGTAATTTATGCCTAAATTTCTGTACTATAGCGTGGTATACAAATTTTTCCCGGACAAACTCTGAAGAAGCAAACGGGGTCTCGTTTATTCACGATGTTGTTTTTCTAATTCCGGGTCACACTTCCAGTTCCGAATCGGGCGACCCCTACGAGGGGAAACAACGTGAAACAGGAATAACGATTTCAGTCACCTCCGATATAAATTCATTAGTTAATAGAGAGATTGATCATTGAAAAATGACTTGTCTCCAAAGTAGGCAGTTAAAAATCTTGACCGCCATGGCGAATGATATTTTGAAGATTGAGAAGTATAAGAGGTATTTTCTACTCGGCACGAAATATTGGTTACTATTGCTCTCAAGTTCCAAATCTCCAGCAGAAATGAGATCAATCTGATTTCCACTGTAATAAACCATCTTAAAAAATCGGATTTCTCAAAAAATCTGACAAAACGTTCCCAATAGATTTGTTGGTACAGACAATAGAGTTTTAACATCGATGACAACAACACCACCACTTCGAAAACTGATTTTTTTTGTCTAAATTTTATAATTTTTAGGGGTTTTTTTCAGATCATTTTCATTTTTTTTTTGTTTACCCTTTGACCATTTTGGCCTCGGGGTATTGTCGCCATGTGCGTCCGTCCGTACCTCCGTTACCGCATTTTAGGCAAAACCGCTTGAGACACAACCACCAAATTTTCAACACTTATTTATCTAGCGCTAAGTCAGATGCCTGTCACAGGTGGCTCCCCTCGGCCCATATTTTACAGAGTTATGCCCCTTTACAGATATATTAATTTCTATTTCTATTTCAGCTGTAATGATATTCGATTTTGTTATCTGTAGTTAAATGTACAAGTTATATGTGCAGATCTGTGTTCAGTACAGCTTATTCGTCCTGGTTCTAAGACGCCTATCGAAAGTGGCTCCCTCGGCCCATATTTTACTGAGTTATGCCCCTTTACAGATATATTAATTTTTATTTCTGTCCTATATGCCTGAATGTCACCAACTATATCTGGAGAACTGTGTTCGGTATAGCCACTATATTTTTTGGAAACAAAGGATTACTCAGCTCGGCTTATGGAGTTATGCCCCTTTCAGATGTAATAATCTCTGATTTTGTTATCTGTAGCTGAATGTACAAGTTATATCTGCAGATCCATGTTCGGTACAGCTTATTCGTCTCGGTTCTTATTTTATAGAGTGGTAAGTCAGATGCCTATCGAAAGTGGCTCCCCTCGGCCCATATTTTACCGAGTTATGCCCCTTTACAGATATATCATTTTTCTATTTCTGTCCTATATGCCTGAATGTAACCAACTACCGGTATATCTTGATCATCCCACATAGAACTATCTCTTCCCCATTTCACACTAACATGGGTCTCGGTCACTTGGGGAAAGCCGAGGGGTTTTCATCAGATCAATCTCATGTTTATATATTCATACCATCTTTACAGTAGTAAAACTCGACAACTATGAATCCCTGGACAACACGTGTGCATCAGCATTGCATATCATATGTGATGAAATTTTTTGACAAACAGGATCTACTAAAAATCAGGGGTGATTGAATTATTTTAACTTCCGATCGTATTTTTCTCCGAAAATCGTGGGTGATCGGTTCCCGATAGGGTAATCGTTTTGTTAGAGGAATTACCATATATAAACCTCACAGAAATGAAACTTGCAACGCGATTAAACTTATCAGGGCAAGCAGAATGTAAATTTTAATGAGGTTCGTGTAATATTTTCAAAAATTCTCTGTACCGAACATGATTTAGGGCGAGGTCATGGTTTGCTGCGATGTCAGTGTCATGTTGTGACGACACAACAACAGTTATGAAATTTATCAAATTGTCACCATCATACTAACTTTGACATTAGCCAAACAACTTTTTATGGATATATATATTTCACAGTATGGGAGGGAAGCGCAAATCCTCACGTCGGCAGGCGGAGCAGCGGAGGTCGCGGATGAGACAGAGGAGGGCTGAGACTGATTCGTCATTCCATGGTCTGGAGGAACCATCCCTTCTGGAGGGAAAATCTTCAAATGCCCAGAGGTTAACAACTCCTCAGGGAAGTCTGTCCATCCCACACGGGGATGTCCCACCGAGGTCTGATTCGCATCCGTGCGTCTGTACACCACCGAGTGTACCACCATCAGCTACACAGGATAGTAGAATTGATGGTGCAGGGCAGACGACCACCACTGACTCGGGACCTTCCGTTTGCACCTCACCGAGGGTGCCATTGCCACCGTGCAATGCAGTGGTGTCAGAATTATGTACAAAAGTTGCAAGAACTAAGAACAAACGAACAAACCAAATCACTTCAAGAACTATGAACAAGCTATTGAATAGATCTGTTACAAACAGTGAACATACAAATCCATGCAAACCTTACATACCTGAACTTCCTGTTGATAAACAAACAGACAAAATATTTGTTTCAACACATGACACTCATTATGATGATGTCGTAGATGCTGAAGGAGAACATGAATCAGCAAAAACGTGTCCGGGTATAATTTCACAACATATATTCGAAGGAAACACAGATATTTTGAGTTTGCCAGTACCAATACAGGGTCACTTCGACCAAAGCCAACCAAGATTTCAGGACAATGCTGGTAAACAGTGTAATGAATAGTATATCAGCTCTCATATACAGTCAAGAGAAACCAACAACAATTTGGACATCAAATGATGTAGACCAGATACTTGTAAATGGAAACGAAATGTATGAATCTTTGCAGCAAATTAGCACAATCCATCATGATCTCCTAGCCATTACTGACATTCCTGGGTCAGTGGAATACACAAATGGTAATATGTACAATTTTGCATTTCAAGAACCACTAATGGGAACACTGGGCAATACTCGACAAAACCTAGATGAACTACAGTTTGTAACACTGGCTGAAGCATTACATGCTGCTTTACTTCAAAACAGTAGTGATGCTGCTATTGTAACATTCAAAGGAAGTACATTCATTGTAATTAAGCAAAATAACATGTACTGTGTTAGCGACTCTCACTCAAGAAACTTGACCGGTTCTGTTGATCCAAATGGATTAAGTATTGTGCTACATTATTGTGACATACACGATGTATCTGAACATTGTCTTCGTCTAGCACAATCAATGGCTTATCGGGCAGATGATATTTTCGAAGTCACAGCTGTCAAGATATTGAGGATAAGTTCAGACAGTTGTACTGATCAGGCACCAAAGAGTTCTGAGAAGTCTACAGGATTGACTGAAGAAACGGCAAATGATAGACTTCTGTTATATTTTCAAGATCAGAAAAAAAGACAAATGTTAAAGAAGAAAAAATCTTCAACTAACCATAAAAGTGACGAAACAAAATCTTGTACACGGCGAGAGTACATGCGTGCGTACATGAAGAAAATGAGACAAACAAGTTCAAAGAAAAAAACATTCAAAGAAACTGACAAAAGACGCAAAACCAGTGCTAGAGAAAAATATCCAGAAAAGCACAGAATAATAGATGTCCAAAGTAAACGAAAATCTAGGCAAAATGAACCGGAAAAGCAGAGAGTAATAGATGTCCAAAGTAAACGGAAATCTAGGCAAAATGAACCGGAAAAGCACAGAGTAATAAATGTCCAAAGTAAACGGAAATCTAGGCAAAATGAACCGGAAAAGCACAGGGTAATAAATGTCCAAAGTAAACAGAAATCTAGGCAAAATGAACCGGAAAAGCACAGAGTAATAAATGTCCAAAGTAAACGGAAATCTAGGCAAAATGAACCGGAAAAGCACAGAGTAATAGATGTCCAAAGTCAATGGAAATCTAGGCAAAATGAACCGGAAAAGCACAGAGTAATAAATGTCCAAAGTAAACGGAAATCTAGGCAAAATGAACCGGAAAAGCACAGAGTAATAAATGTCCAAAGTCAACGGAAATCTAGGGAAAATGAACCGGAAAAGCACAGGGTCATAGATCTGAAACGTAAGCGGAAATGTAGACAGGATTCACAGTTTTTAGAACAAGAAAGATTGTTGAAGAAAACAGTTAGACTTGATCCATTGTTTTTACAAGCGGAGTCAAAGGCTGATTTGACCAGAAAGAGACAACTGCGACAGGATAGAACTTTCCTCACGATTGAAAGAATGAAACAATATGAAAGAAGAAGGCATGTTACACAAGAAGAAAAAGCCTCGGACAGAAAACGAAAATCAGCAGATCGAAAGAGCCAACAGTATTTTCAGCATGAAAAAGAACAATGTAAAAAAAGACGTTTCGGACATGATATGGACGGATGTATCAATGTTTTCTATAAAAAGACAGAAAAAGGACCAGAATATGTGTGTACCTGTTGTCATCAAACATGGTTTAGAGAAAGCGTAACAGAGAGTTGTCCTGTTCCTATATTTCAAACATATAAAGATTTCTATACAGGATACAAATCTGTAGATGGAAAGGAATGGCTTTGTCACACATGCTTATCCACATTAAAGAAATGTAAAGTTCCAAAACTCTCTGTTGCCAATGGGATGACCTGGCCTGATAAACCCCACGAGTTGAACTTGCACTCTCTCGAAGAACGGCTTGTAGCACTTAGAATACCATTTATGCAGATAAGAGAATTACCACGAGGTGGACAGTATTCAACAAAAGGCAATGTAGTCAACGTCCCGATTGACATTCAGCCGACACTGAATGCATTACCAAGACAAATGGATGAACATTTCACAGTTTCTGTAAAACTCAAGAAAAGACTCCAGTACAAATCGTGTGTGTTTTCTGAAAATGTGCGACCAACTGTTGTACTCACAGCTTTACACTGGCTTATGAATAATAGTGAGCTGTATAAGAATTCTGGTCTGGCAATTGATGAGAATTGGGTTAACGAGACTACCAATAGTGCTCAAGAAATTGTTCAAGAATTCACCAGATCACAAAACTTAAACGGCGGACTTGCACATAGTTGTTCAGACACTGCAAATGGTAAACAATCTGAAATTGTTTATTCAGAAGCATTTACTGATCCTGAAAACGAGTTAGAAGATCAAGATACATTCATCGAAATCCATGAAGATGGTCGCATTCAAGGCAATTCCGACACACTCATCGACCAAACAAATCTTGATACCAACAAAGGCCTAGTTTTAGCACCTGGCGAAGGACAACAACCACTTAGCATTTATCATGATAAAGATGCCGAAGTACTCTCTTTTCCAACAATATATTGTGGACAGAAAAGATTAGAAAACAATGACCGGCAGGTACCTGTATCTTACAGTGACGTTTCAAAATGGGAACTGCGAAGTGTTGATCGAAGAGCCGCAACATGTGTTCCAAATCTCTTTTTCAAACTGAACAAAATACAAAGGAAACAAGTGGTTGATAAAGTCAACTTAGCTGTTCGAAGGAAGAAAAGTGAAGGAAAGAAAATTACAGCAAAAGAAGCACGAAACCCTGAAATTGTTGACAAGATAGTTAACTTGAATGAAGGTTACTACATTTTTAGAACACTTCGTAATTCTCCAGCATACCTTTCTTCAAGAAAAAAGGATGTATTTGCTATGATTAGACAATTAGGACTCCCAACATGGTTTATGTCATTATCTTCGGCTGATACTCGCTGGACAGAGTTACTTAAAACTTTAGCTGTCTTAGCTGGTATGCCGTGTTCCGATGAAGACATAGGAAATATGACATGGTCTGACAAAGTCAAACTTGTTCAAAAAGACCCTGTAACAACGTCCAGGTACTTTGACCACAGAGTGCAAGTATTTGTAAACACTGTACTTAAGAGTGAACACTCTCCAATTGGAACGGTTACAGATACATTCCAACGCATTGAATTTCAAAATCGAGGCTCGCCACACACTCACATGATAGTATGGACAGAGAATGCACCAAAATATAATGTAGATTCTGAAGACGACATTGTTCAGTGTTGACAAATATGTTACTTGTTCCCTGGATGTCGAGGAAGACCTACGAGACTTGGTTCAACTGCAAATTCATAAGCATTCGAAAACATGCAAGAAAGGTGGTAGATCTGTCTGTCGATTTGGCTTTCCCCTTCCACCACTTCAGAAAACAATGGTCTTAGAACCACTAGAAAATGATGTTGAGGAGTACAGGAAAAAATACTCAGAAATACATGCTAGAATGAACGAGTTCAAGGACGGATGTGATATGTCATACGAACAATTTCTGAAAGATGTGGTGCGAATGGAAGAATCAGAATATATTAAATGCATACGAAGCTCTCTCAAAGGACCCAAGGTGTTTTTGAAAAGAAAACCATCAGAGATGCGTGTGAATTATTACAATAAAGTTGTGCTTAGTGCATGGAGAGCAAACCTGGACATACAATTTGTACTTGACCCCTATGCCTGTGCAATGTACATTGTTTCCTATATCAGCAAATCACAGCGAGGTATGAGCACTATGCTAGAGCAGGCGTCTAAAGAAGCAACAGAGGGAAATATGGATCTCAAGAGGCAGGTTCGACATATTGGAAACCAGTTCCTTAATTTTGTTGAAATAAGTGCCCAAGAAGCATCATATCTGGTGTTACAGATGCCACTGACACGAGCATCTCGTGAAGTAGTGTTCATCAATACATCTCCTCCAGACCAGCGAGTTTTTCTCTTAAAAAATGAAGAACAGTTGGAACAGCTCCCAGATGACTCCACAGACATTGCATCTGACAACATCATCAAGAGGTATGCAAAAAGACCAAAAAAAATCGAAAAATACTGCCTCGCTGATTATGTTTCCGAGTTAGAAGTGAAGTATAGACAAAAGGAACCTACTTTTGAAGTTGAATGCAATGATGATGATAAAGGTCATTTACCCTCATCTGACAATACCGTCGAGACCGACAGTGATACAGAGTTCGGTGATACAAATATTGTGATGAAATTGCGAGGTGGCATAACAATCAGAAAAAGGAGGAACCCAAAGGTAATACGATATGTAAGATACAGCAAGAGTACAAATTCTGAGAACTTCTACAGAGAAAAACTTCTTCTGTTCATGCCATGGAGAGACGAAAACAAAGATCTTAAAGGTGGATATGACACATATGAAGGTCATTACCAAAATAGAAGTGCAGACATTTTACCATTGCTGCAGAAATACGAACACCATGTTGAAGAACTAGATCTAGCTAGGCAACAAGCTGAACAAGACCTTTCCACAGAGTTTGACACTTTAGCACCTAACACTGAACAAGTGCAAGCAGAAGATGCTGAGCAATCTACCAGTCAGTCAGAGGACTTTATCCACTTTATTCCCCCGACACAATCCCAGAGCACAGCAGATATTGGTCAAGATCTTGATTTACCTGCTGCCTCTGTATCCGTTGAAACAAATTCAGTACTGCTTCCAGATGATGAATACCGGGCTTTGCTCCGATCTCTTAACATTAAACAACGAGAATTTTTCAATCACGTTATACAATGGATTTCTACAAGGACCGACCCACTTTACGCATTCCTCTCGGGAGGGGCGGGTGTTGGAAAATCAGTAGTAATACAAGCTCTGTACCAAACACTACATAGACTTCTAAATTCCAAAGATGGAGATGACCCGGATACTATAAAGATCTTACGAACAGCATTCACAGGAAAGGCAGCTTACAACATCAATGGGGTAACAATAGCCTCAGCTTTCCACAAGAAAATGTTCCAAACACAGCAGCATATGTACAGTGATGAGCTAAATACATTTCGAACAACTTACAAAGACCTTGCTGTTATCATTATCGATGAAATCTCCATGGTTGGTAACAAGCTTTTCGCTTTCATGCATGACCGACTGCAAGAACTAACTGGTACAAAACGAGATTTCGGAGGGATAAGTATAATAGCTGTTGGAGACTTCTATCAATTATGCCCTGTAGCAGATTCATGGATCTTCTCTGATTTGTCCGTCGGCCTAGCAAGCAATTTATGGAAAAATCATTTCCAAATATTTGAACTCACCGAAATCATGAGACAAAAAGATGACTTGCCATTTGCCGAGATGTTAAACAGGCTAAGATTCAATCAACTCCTACCAACGGATAAAGAAATTATCACATCTCACATGATTTCTACAACGTCTGCAGACTATCCAAGGAAAGCTCTGCATTTATTCACAGAGAACAAGAAAGTTGATAACTTCAACAGCACATTGATTCAAGATCTGAAAACTATAAAAGTAGACGTCTTCGCAGATACAGACATTATTTCCCCCGTGAACATGAACAAAGAGATTAAGATTCACTTGGTAGAAGAAATTAATAAGAAAGACAAACTCAGCCAAACTGGAAACCTCCCTAGTGTGCTGAAACTTGCGGTTGACATGACATATGATGTAACAGTCAATGTTGAGGTCGATGATGGGTTGACAAATGGTGCATCAGCAATTCTGAAGCTCATCGAGTACAAAGGAACATCTAAGAGACCAGCCATTGTATGGGTTCTTTTTACCGATACAAACATTGGTAGCAAAAGAAGAAAACAATACAAACATCTCTATCATACAGATATTGATCAGCAATGGACACCAGTATTTGAAACAAAACGGACATTTCTTCATAACAAAAAAACTTATCAAAAAATCCAATTTCCACTTGCCCCAGCCGCAGCTAAGACTGTTCACAAAGCACAAGGTGCCACAGTTGATGAAGTTGTTGTAGATCTAAGCTCCAGTTATAAACCACCACATGTTCATTATGTTGCACTGTCTCGAGTTCGCAAATTAGCAAACTTGCACATTCTTGACTTCAATGAGAAAGCATTGAAAGTGGATGAAAAGGTACATCAAGAAATGGAAAGGCTTTACAAGAATCCACTTCAGTTGTGTTATACACCTCTGTACAGTATTGACAACTCCCAGGTAAAACTACTGTTTAACAATGCTAGATCCCTGCATTTACATATAGACGATATCAAGAGTGATCCAAATGTACACAATGCAGACTTAATTGGAATTTGTGAGACACGTCTTGTAAATACAGACAAAGCTGATCAGTATGAGCTGCCAGGGTTTCAAACGTATAGATTAGATGAAGCTCGGTCATCCAACATGACCAGACCATTTCATGGACTAGTCGCATACATAAAGGATGACATAACTGTGAAGAAGATCAATTCTCACATCTATGATAACGTTGAATTTATCTTCATAAATGCACGAATCAAAAGAAATGATGTTCAAGTGATATTCATCTACAAAACACCAAAACTGTCAGATATACAACTAGAACACGTTGTACGCAACAATATCCAGCCATTGATAAATACACATAAACCGACTTTCTTTCTTGGAGATTTCAATATGAACTTGCTGGAGAAAGATACTACATTTGTACAATTCATGGAACAGGAATTAGGACTTAACCAGTTAATCACTGAACCCACAACTGTAAATGGGACATTACTCGACCACGTCTACACCAATGAAAAGAGTGTGCAGGCTGGCGTAATACCAACTTATTGGTCTAACCATGGACTTGTATTCTGTACATTTACATCTGTTCATTGAAAGTCGTCTCTTTATCAGCCAACATATATCTCAGCAAATATGACAACAATCACACGAAAAAAGAACGAATTTCTACACGAAAGCAAGAACGAATTAGAGGATACAAGAAATTTACTATATGAATTCTATTACATAGATAATTCTAAGCATCTACTCCCTGAATCTATAATCAGACGTCCATTAAAGGATCCCCGTTCATAGCCAATGACCATATTAGTGTGATTTTTGTCACTTTTGAGCACCATATTACAACTATGAAAAATGCGGAAAATTGACTCGAGGCTCCTGGCACATACTTCAAGCCAGTCCTTGAGTTACGTTCAACCAATGCCCATGGGTGGCCTGCATGGGCATCTCCAAGATGCCTTGACTTTGGCATCACCAAGATGCCTTGCTGTGGGTGTCGTCAAGAAGAGATAGAGATCGCCAGGATTCTGTGACAAGAAGTCGATTCCTGTACTTAATCGTTGGAGGATCTTCTGACAAGTGAGTACAAACCTTTCTTTATTCTATTACATGACCATCATCAGGTAATTCCCATATATTTCATTGCAAAAAAAAATTTCGTCTTCAGTAATGGTAAGTTATAGCCAGAAAAACAAATTAAAAGATAATTATTCCCTTCTCAATCACTGACATGTCATACATGGATCGGTTGCGAAAAGTGAGAAGTTCCATAGTCTCAACCAATACATAACAGCATCTATTTCTTGAGGAGAGTTTTCACAAATTCCCCGGAATTAACAGATTTTTTTTCTTCAAATTTGGTACACAGGTCGCCATTACGGTCTATTATGCAACAGGTGTTTTTATTCACATTCAAAAATTTAATATGTATCCTTCTTTCAGATATACATTGTATGACCCTCGGCTGCTTTCCAACTGGAAAACCTCATCCTGCGATATCCTCCGTCTCTACGGGTGTAACAGATGTCCAAGCCCTCCCCATTCAGCTGAGGATCCTGAGTCTAGCATACATTTCCTTGTCACGTGCGACACCCTTCAAGACACCAGAGACAAATTTCTTGCCCTGATTTAAAAATCTGTGTGTGCCGAGTGCCTCGAAGACCTTCCACACAATGCAAGGGCTCCAGATGATATATCTGTCTTTATCATAGACCCTTCATCTCGTCTGAGCGACCCTGGGTGTGTCGCAAATGTGATGAGTGTTCTCTGGCGATACCTGTACACTCTTCATCATCATCAAACTGAACTGTTGAACGCTCGGTAATGTCATCTGTAACCTTTCACGTGCAGTACTGCAAATGATGTTCAACACCTTCCAGCATATTGTACTTTATTTTTTATATGCCTTAATGGACTTTCGCTTCTATATATATATGCATGTGTAACACTCTTAGCATTGGGGGTGCTCCTATGTACAGGATGAATCTATGGACTATGAACTATGGTCACCTACTTGCCGTCTTTAATTTCACAGTCAAACCTTGTTACCGGACATTTCATCTCGTTGCATTTGCCAACAGGGTGACCCCGACTTTATGATTTCTTAATAAATCCATATTGAACAACAACTTCTTCATATTTATATCTTGGCTAACATCAGACCTACTTTGTGTCTTTGCCACTGCAAAAGTAAATTGCACTGCAGCGAAGAAGTTTCGATGTCACAGGGCTTAGTGTTTAGAATTAGTGTGCGAGCTAAAAATAGCTCATGTCAAAATATTTAGGAAAGGGTATTTAAAAGTCGGGCGAGTGATTGCAATATAATACAATATAAAATGTGACAGTTTACGTGAGCTAAAATCACTCTCGTGACATGAATTTACGCGAGTGTTTGCGTGCAGGTGAGCTATCACTCGCGCTAAACACGAAGCCCTGATGTCACATGTATTATACGTTCAACTATTACCCCGGTCTCCCCCACTAAAACAGTTATTTCAAAGACATTGTCTATGAACTTTCATTAACTTTAAATGTTTCATTCGCAAAGAACATTGTTTCACAAAACATTCACTTCACTATGTTAAGGAAGTAAGCCCTACCGACTGGTTTGACTTTCAACTGACATAAAATATAAACAGAAAAACTGCTTGCACATATATAAATCCTACATCAAAATTGTCCCAGAGTCTTTTAATTCCTTATTTGATGATCCCGTCATGTACGTAAAATCAGCCACATTGTGCACAATACCATTTCGAACTCCACGATGACCTTATTTCGGCATGTACCATGTCAAGAACAAAAATGACTTACATGTACAAATCAATGGTTTGTTCTTAGCAACAATGGACAAAAAGATCCTCTTGTTATTAGCTTACAATTATCGGACAATGGTGGGCGCCAAGATCCTTCAGGATCT
Organism: Hanleya hanleyi; assembly: GCA_036873755.1. Classification (NCBI taxonomy): domain Eukaryota; kingdom Metazoa; phylum Mollusca; class Polyplacophora; order Lepidopleurida; family Hanleyidae; genus Hanleya; species Hanleya hanleyi. Next base: position 12,996 of record JAVTVY010008068.1, read on the forward strand.
CTCGTAGTTATTGTGCAGACGCAGGTCGTTGCATATCTCTGGCTATTACATTTAGAACCCCTTGCTGCGTGGGTGATTGAAAGGATATTTGTAAAATCGTTGCTGCAAAGAAAGAATAAAGCGGTACTTTCCACGGCTAAGAAGAAAAAAGTTGAAGTATTAAAGAGATGACAAGTGAGACATCCACGGTGGCCACATTTAGAAATTTTAAAATAATTACATAGTGAAGTTGGTGCTAAACAACCTTTTCATTACATCAAACCTTGTAACCCCAAGATAAAGTTTGATGTCATGACCTTGCTTTGTTGACAGAAATATATATGTCATTTGAATTGAAAAAGGCCTTAGTGCATGTCAAGCTATTAGAGACTAAGATTCCTCGGATCTGTCTTACCATAATTTTCTTTATTTATAGTCCTAGTTCAGTTAGGATGCACAGGAGACAGGCCAGCAGGAACCAGGTGTACACAGGTTTAGCTTAACCCTATCTGGCCTGGGCGATTTGGGGTGTATCGCAGCCTGGGGGGGGGAGGCGAAAAGTGCCCCCCCCCTATATATTTTCTCTACCACTAATGCTAAAGCGCTGAAACTTACCACACGGTATCTTGGGTCCAAGCTATACCGGGAAATGTAAGAAAATCCAAGATGGCCGCCATGATGACGTCACAGTGACGTCATCTTCTCAGAAGCCTTTTTACGACCTTTTTGGGGTGGATTTTTCGAAATTTTCATTTTTCCGATTTTTTTCTAGGAGAAAATCTAATATAATACAGAATAATTAGTTTTGCACAAATAAAATACTTTCAAGGCCTTTTAGGCAGGGAAAATGTGAAGAAATGGAGCGAAAAGATTAAAAAACACGACTTTCGCTGATACCACATGACCACCATTTTGAATTTACCCATGATCCCCTGCCCAGGGGTATATGAAAATAGGCTCAAAATGACCCTAATAAGATAAGCTTAAAAGTCACCAAGTTTCAGCCTCCTCGGTTTTGTTGTTTCGGAGCAGCAGAGAAATGTTCACTAGGGGGGCACTTTCCGCCCCCCCCCCCCCAGGCCAGGTAGGGTTAACCAGACCAGGCCCAGGCCCCTACCAAACTTTCTGACATATCTACAGAACGACAAAAACTTGGGAGATGACACTCAAGGAGTTTGTTGTTTATCAAACTGGGGTCGTTTTGAGGCTATTTGCATAACCTGTCTCGAGAGAAGGACCGCTTAATTTTTATAGAGATCTAGGTCTGAATATGATGTGCCGATAAGACTATCTGTAGTGTCCTTCAAATCTAGTGAGGGATGAAATATATATCATTCACTATTTCGTTTATATAGGGATTATCCACAGTGAGAATATTGTCTACATATGGTTTGTTGAATTTAATGTCGACCGTCATTGTCCACCAGGAACAATGTTTTCCTTTGAGCTTATATACTACGAGAGTAGGAACAAAAAGTTTACTGTTGGCTGTTATTGTCGACCAGGGCCAACGTTATTCTTTGGATTAAAACACTGTGAGAGCGCGAAGAAGTAATTTATTGTCGACCAGGATCAATGTTTTCCTTCGGACTAGAACACTGTGAGAGTGAAGGCCATACATGTATTGCCGATCGTCATGATCGACCAGTGCCACTGTTTTCCTTGGGGCTAAAACACTGCGGAAATGAGGGTAAGAATTGTATTGTCGACCTCAACCGTCACCCATGAGGAGGATTTCCTTCGGGCCAAGACACTGCGATTATCCTGAAATCAGATTCCAAGCAAGATTTCGTTTGTAATTAACGGTCAGTTATTCGATCCAACAAGCGGCAGTAATGATATTGAAACAATATTTCATTGACATAACTATTCCACGCACCCCACAGAGCCGTATTTTATGGATAACATCATCTCTAAAATAATCCGTATGATTTATTTATTTATTTATTTAAAAATTAGCGCTTGTGAAGATATTAATTGAACTAAGAATGTATCATGGAATTTAAATAAAACGTTGAGTTGATGGGCCGCGAAATCCGTATGGGGAGCGGCCCTTAAACTGCAAAAAAAAAATGTCACTTGGTTTGATAAGGCTGTTAGTAACTACAGCCGAACGCCACCAATTAATAAACAAAGAAGTTATCCATAATAATTCGTTTTGTTTACTTCCTCTGATTTATATAGCACTTTAATTTTCGTGTCTCTCCACGATGATTTGTGAATGTATTAGATTTGTGTAGGTACATGTAAGTTACCGCTGCTTGCGCAAATGCCGTACGAAAAATATCCGAGCCTGAAGTGATGACTCGTGATATCGCGCATATACATTAGACGTCATTGATCGAAAATTCGACCTTCGAGCTCCTAAATGTACGTCTGTGTAAAATCTAGTTGCCGATCAATATTTGTGCAACCCATATAGTATTCTCTAAAAAATTTACAAATTTATCACGATCTAGCTGGAGCGTTAACTCTAAAGTTCATTGTGACGTCATGTAGGTTGTTCTTGAGTGAGAATACGTCAGCACACTCCTATAATTTGAAAGTGTCCGCACCTATCAAGCGAAGAACATTTTATAGATCAATATTCCTACAAATATTTATTCATGTCATCGTCAGCAATTAATGGTAGTTTACAATAGGTTCCATGTGTATGTATCAGATTAACAGAACAATTCAAAGATAATCAACCAGTCAGACATACTATACAGTGAGGAGAACTCATACTTTTTCGGTGAACACTTTCTCAATTCCTTTCATTGGCTAGTTCATGTGAGCGGACTTCTGGTTAATTTCATTTTGGTTTATTTCATAGGTTAAAACAGTACTCACTTTATAGTATGTGTGACTGGTTGATTATCTTTGAATTGTTCCGTAAATCTAATATATACACCTGGAACCTGTTGTAAACTACCATTCCTGACGATGACAAGAATAAATAGGTGACGAAATATTGATCTACAAAATGCTTTTCGCTAATATTATCGGAGTCACCTTCCTCCTGTATTATGTAAGCCAAGTTAATCAGTGGATCCCAACACATCAAGTTTTATCCTCCTGCAAATATTCGAATAGTATCATCGCTGTAAACAGAGTACAATTGGATGCTGAAGTGTGTATAACTGCTCGCGAGGGCCAAAAACTTCATTTCAGCGAAACAGATAAAACAAATATGAATATAATTTCTCTTTTATATATAAAAAAAACAACTTCTCTGTATGATAACAATTCTGGCAAAATTACATAGCTCGCCATTAAAAGGCGGGCCTATGACAAGCCGTTTCACTTTCTATTCAGTATTTGGTGATAGCGTCAGATATTTGCTGATATCATGACATAATTCACCGATATCGGTAAATAATTTGCTGATATCATCAAATATTTCATGATATCAACTATTTAGGAATATCACCAAATCATTTAATGATATCACCAAAGGATTTTGCTGATATCAGCAAATACTCTTTACTTATTGATATCAGCAAATGATTTGCTGATATCTCTAAATCATTTGTTGAAATCAGCAATTGATTTCTTATTTGGTCAAAGTAGGAATCATTTTTTGAACCAAAAATATTTTTCAGCAGTGGAGATATAATACCACCGCACATCATCAAGTTAAATTGAATATCACCAAATCATTTAATGATATCACCAAAGGATTTTGCTGATATCAGCAAATACTCTTTACTTATTGATATCAGCAAATGATTTGCTGATATCTCTAAATCATTTGTTGAAATCAGCAATTGATTTCTTATTTGGTCAAAGTAGGAATCATTTTTTGAACCAAAAATATTTTTCAGCAGTGGAGATATAATACCACCGCACATCATCAAGTTAAATGGCGGTTTGATCCAAGTGCATGGTCCTTCGTGTCTAAATGTGTTTGAATGACTCGATTTAGACATTTTTGTTCAACAAAAAGCACATGCTGCTTGGTTTCAATTCCATTTCATAACTATAATCATAGTGCAATCGAGCTAGAACTTTCACATATTTTCTTCTTATTGGTTAATTTTCATAATTTATTGAAAATACGTGTTTACTTGCTAAGGTGTTACAAATATTGGACACTGAAGCTCAAAATATAAATTAGACTACAGCTCTTCTTCTTTACATTATGTGATGGCGATATCTCTCAGCTATATTGAAATTAAAGTGTTAACATAGTCTTCAAGTGTGTTAGTATTCTCAGACGTGTTTTAGCACAGCATCACTGAAAAGTTTGGACGAACACAGGACGGAAAATGGGGGTAAAACAATACATAACAAGGGAATAGAGAATGAATTTCTACTGCAAGGGGACTTTCAGGACAGTATTTTACAGATATGAACACTTTCAGTGTTTGATTTGAAAAAAAATAACATATCTGTGAAGAAATTAGTACAAAGCATGACAAAGTGTCGGACAAACGAACACGGACAAGCTGATGGAAACATATCTTTTTTTTTAAATTGAAATATACTATGTTGGAAATTATACAGTTATGTGAAGAATACAAGGTTCTTTAAGTTGATATGAAAATAAAAGTTATTTACTATTTTTTTTTAAATATGCATTTATGCCCCAAAATAGTTGAACGAACTAAGACGGGCAATGTTAAACAAATGGGAAAGAGAACCTGTTCGTCTTTGTTCGTCCGACGTTTGAAAATACTGCAATTATGAATACCACGAACCAAACAGTGCTTAGGTGCAGAGAAGGAATGACTGTATATCACTATAAGTGTATTTTGATGGTCTGCTCTGAATATGCACTCTGAAAATGCTGAAAATTTACTTATGCGTCGAACGAACGAGGATGGACTATGTCGGACGAAAACTGGCAGGCAATGAAGACGGACACTGCATTTTGGTAGTGTACAGCTAAAGTACATGGGATGGAAGCATAAAATTTGGAGCATGTGTCACCCATCACACAAGCAAGGGGAATCACAAACCCCATGAAATATTACTGCAAATATAGTTAATTAGCATAATTAGTATGTCGAACGTAACATAAGACGGAAAATCTGAAGATTTTTGATAAATCTATTTTTTTTTGAACATGTGTTTGCATTTGTCAGAAACTTTACATTCATGAAAAGACAGAAGAGGCATAACTTTTATTTTAATAAGGTTGGCATCATTAACTATGTAGTTTTGAGTATTTAGAGATCTCTGCAATGAGGGCTTAATGGAGGACGGACAGTGTTACGTCCAACCGTGGTGGTTAGGACCTTAACATTCTTTTGTTAAATCACACTTTTGCCACTTCAATTGTGCATCAATTTTTATCTTCAGATCTATTCCACCTAGTGACTACAAAGAAAGCCATCTTAAATCTGTATTATTACATATAAAAACATCATTTGGATGTCGCCATGGTGTATGTCACAATCTTGGTGCAATTATTGGCCTCAAATCAAGCTTAAATAAATTAATTAAAAACAAATAATTTGAAGTTGAATCTGTTATTATCTTTTCTATCTCCACAACACTCAGACAAAATAGTGGCATTTCCAGAAGTTAAAATTTCTTCTTATGTAACTGTAATTAGTGACTTCAACATGAAGTGCCTGTTTGTGACACCTTAGCATAATAGTTTATCTGCCATCAAATATCCCATAGGCCAGGCAACTGTGGTGTTTTTATTCTGTTGTCACTGTCGCCATGATCGCGGTAAACTAATGCTCTGATTGGTCAATATACACAAGATGTTGCTTTTGCTGACTGGTTGAAAGAATGCAGTGGCGTTTCCTATGAACACGATCCATTCTCATCTGTACCAGAGGTACATGTATGTAGAATAGAGATAGTCATGAATTTAGCTAGGATGCAACAGTACAGGAACCTGACGGCACAATGACCAGCTCTTAAATAATTGTATCAACTTATTATTGTTTATTAAACATTCAGTATTATGAGTATTGCTGCGCTTTCGTTGTACATCGCCCCGTCTCAATCGCCAGCCTGCAATATTTGTATACGTTGGTTGGTTGTTTGGAAAGGTCGAACCTAACCTTATCGGTCACACGGTGACGATGACCCAAACAAACATACCCCAGCAATACCCTAACCCTAACAAAAACCCAACCAAATCTACAAAAAAAAATGAATTTTGAAAATTTTGAAAATTAGTCTCTACAGACAATGGTGGTCACAATGGATCGTCAGAGAGCCTAATTTGTTTGGCACTTTAATTTACCTCCTGTGCCAGACAAACATGGTATGGTGCAAACCATGCTGCCCAAAGCCGAAGGGATATTTGTATACGTTGCAGGGTAGTGAATCGGCGTGTGTCTGCTCATCAGTATTCACGTCTGTGCCAGAATATTTAATTCAATATTAAATTTGAGCGCTTCTCGAAAGTGTGTACAATAATGGCTGAAAGGTATATATCTCAAACAGATTGAATATGTATTTATTTATGAAACAATATATCTGCCCCTGCACATCAGTATACAACATAGCCATTAGATGTCACATGCACAAAACAGACGTGTCTCAGCTCTATATTAATTCGTTATGTACACTGGTCTAAGTCTGATATAGTAACCCCTGTCCTTCCTCTCCCTACTTCGCTGAGCACATACGGCAGACAGAAACGTTGTCAGACGCGTTTCGACATGACATTAACTAAACATATCAAATTTATTGTAATTCAAAAACATTCAACTAAGGACGTTGATACAATGCTATTATTTCCATTGGAAAATATTTGCATATGCCGATTATCACTTTGTTTTACTAACATGACAACAAGTCTATTGCCACGACTAAATGGCCAACGCACTGGGAAAATGAAGGCGATGTGTGGTTCCAACAATGCAGTCATGATAACGTTTGGTCAAATCCGGAAAGTGACTATGTGTAAGCGAATGACATGGCTGGCCACGAAGAAGACATTGTCTCTATCCAAGGCATATATTTTATGAACCGTAAGCTCTCTTGGCAAAAATGACCAGTCGAGTGTAAGTCGAGTTCCGCCACCTGGTGGAATTTTTGAACACTGAGTTTACAGATATATTCCGGCAAGAACAAATTCGCACAAGCTGATCGGTTCCAGTCGGATTTATCTGCTTGGATCTAATTCAAACAAAGCATCTAGGATCACGAAACATACACTGGCCACCTCGAACGGAGATCTACACTATAGTTGTATTGGCCAATGTAGACGAGATAATAACATGAACTGTGAAGATAAGGCACTTGTACCTATCCCAATTCCGGGTCTAGAATTCCGGTTATGATATGATATACGATCAAGCGTTAAGATATACTGACGAATACAAGAGACTACTCCGTCATTCAATATTCAGCCGTCGTCCATTAGAGAATTTCCGCGTTAATAATCTATAGACCGAATTCGTATAAGTGCACTAAATCATAGCTTACATAAACATAGGCTAGTTTCCTGCAAGAAGGAAGCAGTCAACAGTTCCAATGATGCCGGCAGGACGTTATGATGTTCCAATATCAAATCCGTATGATATTGGTAAAAAAAGTCGCTATCTAGAAATGATGTATCTCAGTCACGCTTTGTTTATGACTACATATGAACGCCATGAAAATTTTAAAATACATTGTGTTCTGGCTTTGCGTTAAGCAAAAATAGAGACGTTGGCATGATGTTTTTGCAATAAGTTTCCCCTGTGTGTCATCTTAACAACGTCGAGGTTAATTTTTGAGCCAAAGGCAAAACCTTGACCATCTTGCATAGTGGACCGCGTTTCAGCGTTTCCTTTTTCAGCGTTTCCTGTAGTTCCCTGACCTTAGGGATAGTTGATATTAGATGAATATGTAAATATAATTACTTTCCTTCAGATCGATTCCCTTTTTTTATAATTTCCTTAATTTTAATAATTTATTAAAAATGTACGTATGCATCTACCACCAAATATCCCAGAAGTCCGGCAACTGTGGCTTTTTTAAATCTGTTGGCACGGTCGGCATGGTCGCGGTAAACCAATGCTCTGATTGGTCAATATACACAAGATGTTACTTTTGCTGACTGGCTAAAAGAACACAGTGCCATTTCCTGTGAACGCGACCCATTCTCATCTGTACCAGATGTATGTAGAATAGAGATACTCATGGCTTTAGCCAGGATGCAACAGTACAGGAACCTGACGGCACAATGGCCGGGTTTTAATTTATTGTATCACCTTGTTATTGTTTATCAAACATTCAGTAATTCAGTATAATGAAACAAGTAAAGCGTGTTGTAGATTGGGAGTAGTAGAGAGAAGACGGGACGAGGCTCCTTTTCCAGGGAGGTAACTCTTGGTCCCCTTTTTTCCAGGTTAAAGGTATAGGGGACGCCCCATCGCCTTTCACCTCTGGGGCGCCTGGGGCGCCAGGGGGCGCCACCAGCTCAAGGTCACGTGGAGGTCAAAAGTAGTTCCGGCAACCTGTAACCTTTGTATTCCTCCGCGGACAGAAAGTAGTCCCAAATTCTCCGGCATTCTCCGGCAATCTTCAGGGGCGAGAGGGGTCCCTAGTGTACCGATTGGGTCGTATGAGGTATCGATGTGAAGCACTCGTGAAGGGGCATCTGATGGGATGGGTGTGGGGTTGAAATATCGTCATTCTGCGCATGCGCGGTAGACCAAGTGTATGGAAATAGACGTTTAGGGGTCTAGGGGAGCCCCTAGTGGTCCGATGGAGTCGAGTGAGGTATCAATGTGAAGCATATGTGTGGGGGCATCCGATGGGCTGGGTGCGTTTGGAATATGGTTATTCTGCGCATGCGCGGTAGACCAAGGGTATGGAATAGACGTTTTGGGATCTAGGAGAGTCCCTAATGGTCCGATGGAGTTGTATGAGGTATCAATGTGAAGCATTCGTGAGGGGGCATCCGATGGGCTGGGTGTGGGGCTGGAATATGGTCATTCTGCGCATGCGCGGTAGACCAAGGTTATGGAAATAGACGTTTTGGGATCGAGGGGGTCCCTAATGGGTCTATGGAGTTGTATGAGGTATCAATGTTAAGCCTATGTGAGGGGGCATCCGATGGGCTGGGTGTGGGGTTGGAATATGGTCATTCTGCGCATGCGCGGTAGACCAAGGGTATGTCAATAGACGTTTTGGGATCGAGGGGGGGTCCCTAATGGGTCTATGGAGTTGTATGAGGTATCAATGTGAAGCCTATGTGAGGGGGCATCCGCCTGGACTAGTGTCTCGGTCGTTGTCCACATTCTGCGCATGCGCAGACAGGGAATTGTGGGAAAAGGGCATGGAAATAGACGTTTTGGGATGTTGGTGAGCCACGAGTGGGCCGATTGGATCGAATGAGGTATCAATGTGAAGCCTATGTGAGGGGTCATGCGATTGGACTAGGGTCTCGGCCGTTGTCCACAGTCTGCGCATGCGCAGACAGGGAATTCTGGGAAAAGGGTGTGGAAATAGACGTGTTAGGGTTTAGGTGAGCCCCTAATGATCCTGTGGTGTCGTATGAGGTCTTATTTTGAAGCTGTCGTGAGGGAGCATCCGCCTGGGTTAGTGTGTCGCTCGTTGCCAATAGTCTGCGCATGCGCAGTCTGGCCGCAGTATAGAAATAGACGTGTTGGGGTTTAGGTGGGTCCCTATTGGGCCGATGGGATCGAGTGAGATATCCATGTGAAGCAGTCGTGAGGGAGTATCCGACGGGGTGGGTGTGACGTGGAACTGACGTCATTCTGCGCATGGGCAGTAGAGAAAGTGTATGGAAATAGACATTTTGGCGCCGACAGGGGTCACTATGGATCCAATGGAGTCGTATGAGGTCTTATGTTGAAGCTCTTGTGAAGCAGCATCCGATTGGATTCAGGGTTCGTCCGTGTTCAAGGGTCTGCGCATCCGCAGTCTGGTCGTAGTATAGGAAGCAGGCATGTTGGGGAATGCGTGGGGGTGTGTGTGTGACCCACCACTAGGGGTCCCTGGTTGGGGTTGGGTGGTAGTGTGGGTTCTGCGCACAGACGTCACTTCCGGGTTTCACTAAAACTACCTTCGAACACAGAAGAGTTCCAATGTTCCCCTTAGACGTAAGGTCCGGATGTTCAACCTCCGGGGTTTTTTCCGGCCCGGCCCCGCCCCGCCCCCGGCCGCAGCGCGCGGGTTACTCCAGCCGCAGCGAGCGTGCGGGTTATCCGGCCCGGCCCGGCCCGCGGCCGCAGCGCGCGCGCGGGTTATTCGGCCGCACGTCTGCGCGGGTGAATTTCGGATTATCCTAGGCCACTGATGGGCTACCTTCACCACGGTGTTCGAAGCCAGTTTCACCGAATCCCCACATGTCTGTTATAGCTTTCATGCATTATGCTCATAAAGAAAACACACAAGACAGGTTTTTTTTGGGTGAGATCTCATTTTTTATTCAGTGAACAACAAGAACGTGAGAACAACCACGTGAAAACTGAAGCCCAGAACAGGGGCTTGTACATTGAAAGAACTGAAGCCCAGAACAGGGGGCTTGTAAATTTAAGCCCAGAACAGGGGCTTGTACATTGAAAGAACTTAAGCCCAGAACGGGGCTTGTACATTGAAATGATGGGCGGCCCAGTCATATACGAGCACATCGCGGTCCTCGGCCTTGGGGTCCTCGTCAAACATCTGTACGATGGTAGACAAGGGTCTTCCCCGGCATCGATGGTACAGATAAAACAAGCAATATTGTCCGCACACGCTGCTGGCCAGGCTTTGCAACGTTTGACTGTTCCAACACCTCGTATATCTGTGCCTTGATCCATGAAGTCTGTTAAATCGGGATGGAGGGGTGGCAGGCCGTACGGATCAAAGTATTCGCCCTGCTGTTCTGTCAAGTACACGCCCACCCAATGTTCACCGGGCCGATCCATCGGGTCCGTGTTGAGAACGTAAGCAGCAGGATACATACGGTCTAATGGGAACACATCTCGGGCGAACACCCCTTGAAAGACCATACGTGTCTCTGGGTCATTCTCCAGCATGGTGGTTATCTGGTCTGTATCCATGTTAGGTGGAGAAGTCACACAGGACGTTGCGCGCCTTGTCTACTTGAATGATGTTGTCAAACTCGGCGTAGCAGATCACATTGACGGTGCTCCGGAGGGCTCGTGCAAAGTGGATTTCCAACCGTAAATTGCCTTGCTTGGCGAGGGCCAGCTGATGGTCGTTCTCTAAGGTGGGGGTCAGATCGAAACAGAACAACGTGTATCCGTTCGCGTAGTCCTCCCGACTGATCATATTCCCTTCGTCCTGGTTGATTTGACCGGTGGCTGTAAACAGGCTCTGATAGGCTCGAATGAAATTCGCGCGCCCAAAGTTCTGTGTTAAGGCCGTGGCTGGGACCTGTTGTCCATCCACATGCAGGGCCACAAAATTGATACCGAAATGTTTAAAGTCAAATGGGTTCTCTGGGTAGGCCCCGCTGAAACTGGTATTTTCCACACAGGCCAGGATCAATCGCTTGGGTAGTTCCCCCAGGAACAGGTTTTCTTTGTTGGCGCTCATATTTCCAGCAGACACAGAGAACACTTTGGTTTGCACACGTCAGATAGGGTACTGGGCTGGTTTTGTTGCCAAGGCTTTGAGGTGTCCCAATTGAACGGCTGGATTCGGTTTCACTTTTCGGACATACAGGACTGCGTCTTGGATGACAATCTTATAGTCAGCTGCATGCCCGTCTACGTTAGTGGCCATCAAGGCGAAGGTTGGAGGCGCCCGTATCAGTCGGATTTTGATGGGGATCTTGTTCAACAGGTACCGGTCTTGTATGAACATGTCTGCGTGCAGTCGACCCATGAGATCTACCGAGACGCCGTTCGCGGTCAAAGCCTTCCGTTTGTTATATCCCACATTGTCGTTCTCTACGCCCATGTGCTGGGCTGTGTCCTGGTAGAATAAAGCGGCTGTCAGTTGAGATTTTTTAGCCTCTCGCCCATGCGACAACAGCATCTCGATGTAGGCTCGATAGGGGTACGTGTTGGTCGAGTCACTGATGAGTTTGTCGCTGAGAAATATATCCACCTTGAAACATTGAAACATCGAGTGCAGCCAGAGATTCGTCGGGCCCACCGTTGCTTGGTCGACGATTCTGGAGCCATCTCCATTGACGATCTTGGCTTTCACATACAAGTATGTATGGGCTAAATCCACATAGACCGTATCCGCATTACTGATGGTGAACTCGATGGGCCCTGTTTCGTTGATGCTGGAGAGCGGGAGATGCTCCACCCATAATCCTTGTTCGGCACTGGTCTGTGTGGGAGGGACGGTCCACAAATCAAATTCACTGTTGGTGGGGGTGCAGGACTCTGCGTGGATCAAGGACATGTTTTAAGAAAAGATATCCTGGTTCTTCGATGTGCGTTGTCGCTGGGTCGGTCGCCGACTGGTGCGTGGTCTCGGTGGTGCAGGTCTTTTATTCACTACGGTGCGTTGTGCTTTGGCCACCAAGACGCCTCCTGCTTCTTTGGCCCGTCGTTTCAAGGCTTCTTTGGGTGCCGTACCCCCCAAGACATCATATGGACATGTTGGGCATAATAGTCCATATAGCTGCGTGCATCGCACTCGTAAGGCACCTTCATTATACAAAGTGGGGAGCACGTGCTTGTCGAAAATGAAGTGTCAGCACCACTTTCCCGCGTTCGAATGCCACCGGTCGTCCCGTGTCATCTCTTATATCCACCGTGATCGTGTTGATGTCGGTTTGTCGTACGGGTAGGTAGAGTGTGTGGGTGAAACTGTGGGTGACTTGATCTCCATACGTCCTTTTAATGGGCACCACCCGTAACAGAGGTGTGTTGATATCGCCCACGATGTGGTTTTCCACCACGTCCGAGTAGACGTAGAGTCCGTACATACCCGACTTCATATCCATCGGGATCTCGCCTTGGTGGGCGGTGGGACCAGCGAACGTCTGTAAATCGAAACCCAGCATTTGCTGTAGGATAGGACTCTGTACGACACTCGCGTTGGCGGTGACGATAAGCTGTGCCTTGTCGTTGTGTGCGTTGTAATCGAAGTCCACGTGATTCTTGAAGGGAAAGGATTTGATGGGTTTTGAAGTATTCATGACCTCCCGTAGAGCCTTATAAAATGCAACAGTCTTGACAGTCCACCCATGAACTCCTTGGGAGTATCGTATTGGCCTTCGGGGAGGGTGAGTCGGGTGTCTTTTCCTTCGTAGGTCACCTCGTACCACACTTCATTGGCTCGCACGTTGTACCACGAGTAAGGGTATTGGATATCCACGAGGCCACATTCCCAGCGCCCAGGTAAATGCAACGGCTGCGGTAACTGGGTCACGTACTTGGCCAAGGTGTTGTCAGGAAACACATCCAGCGAACTGTTACTGGGTAGGGTGAGGTAAAACATGGCGACTGAGCTGTCCTGCTGCTGCTGTTGGTTTTAATAGGTGTTCCAGGCCTTGGGCGGTTGTGTTCGGCGTCGCGTTCATCGCGTTGACTTGCTACGTGTCACGGCTCTGGAGATGTGGGGTGTTCTGATCAAGGATGGTTTTTTAAAGGTCTGAAGACGGTGCCCGTTGTGGTGGTGGTGTTTTGGGGGGTGACTCTGGTTCCCAATCGGCTTCCCAAGAAGGTAGTGGGCCACTCGGCGATTGCTGGGTCCGCTGCATCCAGGTCCATCGCTGGGGGTGCCTCACCAATTCCTGTGGTACATGCATGTCTTTCAAGCCTTGGGCGAAGACCGCCCATCCTCGAGGATCCGTGTGCGACTTGCGTTGAGGGATCAGGTCATTCACTAAATCCGTCATGTGGGTACCGGGGACCACCTGATTCTGCACCAGTAGTTCGCCTTTATCATTCCAAGTCATGTTAGGATTCTGTTTCATCCGTTGTAATACCAGGCCAGCTTGTTTCTTGAACGATGCAGGTACACTCTTCAGCACTTCGTCTTCCACCCACTGTGGGGCTGTGGGTGGTACCCCCTGGTAATGGCGGCTGTTGGAGCGGTGCTGAGGTCGGTGGTGTGTCACGAGGTGGTGGTGGTGGTGGTGGGGTAGAGAGGGTTTTGTGTTGGTCCATGAACGACATGTACCGTTGAAGCGTCTCATTGTACCGTTGTACTTTCTCTTCCTATGCTATTGAATTCAGCAAAATCCTCTTATGGTGCGCGCAGATATATACATGTATATTCACATCAATTGGTAGTAAAAATAAATAAATTGTCATCTATCTAACTTGCATAATACTAGACCAAACATGTCGCGCTGTTTAAACAAAATTGACTGGATCTTCAAATGGCAAATCAATTTTAAGACATGGAACAATAGATAAATTAATGCGCCTGAAATTTTGAAGCATTAGTTGAGAAGGAATCAAAATTTATTGAGCCAGAACGTTTTCACGGGGCGATGTAGGCCCGTAGGGACTAATGGTCCTGTCTTGTAGTCAGAAAAAATTGAGCTGCAGCTATGTGTCTTGCTAACACAGCAAAAGAAAGAGGTCTGAAACTTCCTTCTTTAGAATGTCCAGGTTTCTGTGTTTTTAATGTTCACGTATAGTTGCAGGTCTCGTATGTTTAAGTTACATTTCCATTTATCTAATTTTATGCGTGTTTTCGTTTATTTTCCAGTGGCACTACTTTCGTGCTCAAAATATGTCGTCTGCTAAACCACAGATTTTGAGAGGCGCATGTTGAGTGATTTTGTGGGACTAACCCATTCTCATTAGAAAGCGTGTTTGGGCAGTAATTTAGTATTAAATAATACCAGTATAAGTGTAATTCATTGTAGAGAACAATGGGATATTTCACTTTGCCTGTATTCATTTACCTTTTCATGAAATATGTGTGTTGAGTTACAGTTTGGAATTTTCGCCATTTAAGCTCACCCCTCAAGACCCTCTGCATTATCTTTTTATAGTAAGTTTCTAAAATCCAGTGGTGGTCAAATCATTTACGTAATAATTTCCCTGTATTCAGAAATGTTTTCTTTCCATTCTACTTCTGAAATATTCATGGAATGTTGCAAGCATTTCCCCCTGATCTACAGAAAGAGCTCTGCATATCACAGTTTTGAAGCTGTAAGGTGACAGGGGAGATAACCAAATAGAACTGTAATATACTAGGGAGGAGGTACATGAAACAATATGATGCCATGAGAGGATGCATCCCAGCATAGCTTCAGTCCATCTAACCATGAGGATTTTACATTGTATCTCAATACTCATTTTTACCCCTCGGCCAATTTTGGCCATGGGGTATTTTCGTCTTGAACGTCCGTCTGTTCGTACGTCAGTACGTGAGCGAGATAGACGGAAAACGGTTCCACTGAAGAATTCCAAATTTGGTATGCTTATTTACCTAGTCAAGGACCAGAAGCCTATTGAATTGGGACCTGATTGGGTGGAAACCTTGGCGGCCATCTTTAATTTTATGCAAAATGGATAATGATCCATATCTCGGAAACCATTCAACTGTTCAATACGAAAGTTAGTATACATCATGGATACATCAAGCAACTTTCGATGAATTATCAAACCGGCTTTAGTGATTAGCTGGAAATCCTGGAGGCCATCTTTAATTTATGCAAAATCGATAATGATACATATCTCTGTTACCATTCAATTGTTTTATACGAAAGTTGGTATACATCATCGATGCATACAGATACTTTAAATCGGGACCTGATTGACTGAAAACCTTGGTGGCCATCTTTAATTTATGCAAAAACTTTAATGATCTATATCTCTGATATCATTTGAGTGTTCTATACCAAACTTGGTATACAGCATCGATGTATCAAGAGACTTGCAATGAATAACCACATCAGTTCCTCTGAGTGGAGAGAAGGATGGGCGGCCATCTTTAATTTATGCAAAATCATTAATGATCTCGTTCTCTGATACCGTTCAGGTGCTCGATGTAAAATTTGGTATACATCATCGATGCCTACTTAGGACAAATGACAGTTCTGATTTTGTCTGATTGGGCGGAAACCTTGGTGACCATCTTTAATTTATGCAAAATCTTTAATGATGTATATCTATGATACCATTTCAGTGTTCTATACGAAACTTGGTATACAGCATCAATGTATCAAGTGACTTTCAATTAATAACCACATCAGTTCCTCTGAGTGGCGGGAAGGATGAGCGGCCATCTTTAATTTATGCTAAATCATTAATGATCTCTATCTCTGATACCGTTTAAATGCTCGATGTAAAATTTGGTATACATCATTGATGCATCAAGAAACTTATGTAATGAAAACCGGTTTCTCTGATTGGACGGAAATCTTGGGGGTCATTCCTAATTGCAAAATTGTTGATAATCTGTATATTTGTGACGTGACTGCTTGGTGTTCCTGACATCTTGGTTCAAATTGAATACATTATGAATGTACCCAGAGACGATGCGCAGCTTCGTATTGTTATTTACTGCTGAAGGATATGCTTTCGATTATCTGAAAAAAGTGAATTTTTTTTACAAATATTGGTAACATGCAGTGAAGACATTATTTTATCATTTCATCAGGTTGGCCTGAACATTCACAAGTCCTTGGCAGTGTGGATTGGACAGAATAAAGGAAGCACTGACAATCTCTGCCCTCACTATAGGATAAACTGGGATCCCGGAGGTTTTAAACTACTTGGAATCTGGTTTTATCCTAATATAGCTGAAACAATCAGCAAGAATTATAACGATAATCTAGTTCTATCAAAAAGATTCTAGGAAGCTGGTCTAGACGTAA
Source organism: Hanleya hanleyi (assembly GCA_036873755.1). NCBI lineage: Eukaryota > Metazoa > Mollusca > Polyplacophora > Lepidopleurida > Hanleyidae > Hanleya > Hanleya hanleyi. The sequence continues at coordinate 29,632 of JAVTVY010008068.1, forward strand.
TTTAACCCCTATAGGGAAAATAACAATTATTAAAACATTTGTTGTTCCACTATTGGTTCACCTTTTTTCAGTCCTTCCTGATCCGGAGACCATATTCATTACAAACTTAGAAAAAATATTTTTCAATTTCATATGGAATGGTAAAACAGATAAGATAAAACGTAAAACAGCCATTGTCAAAAAGGGGAAAGGGGGATTGGGAATGGTACATATCCAGTCATTCGCCTCATATCTTAAAATAAAATGGATAAAGAGAATAGTTAAACAAGGCAACCATAACATAATAGTAGAACAGATATTTCAACCAGTCGGTCACAATGTCTGGACGCTGGACTCGACAGCCGTGATGGCAGTTCAAAAGGAAATTAAAAATATGTTCTGACGCGACTCCTTGAAGGCCTGCATGGTATCAGTGTTTGGATAACAAAGTTGAAAATAATATTAATGTAGACACTTTTTTATTCGACTTAATTCCAAAGTCAGAATGGAGGGACGTGGCCAGCTGGTCAGAAAAGGGTGTCAGCCGTATCAGCGATATCTTGGGTGAGGATGGGAAGAGTTTTTTAATGTTTAAGGATCTTCAGAATAAGTTTGGTATACCCCCCACTCACTTCATAATGCACTGTGCTATTGTACACAACATCTCGAGGGAGAAGAGGAAATATATAAAAAATGGAGGTCTGACTAAATATAAGGTCTTTAAGGAACCTGAATTATACAGACGAATGATGAGCCAAGAATGTACGAAATTTGTTTATGATCTTTTAGTAAAGAAAATTGAAATGAAACCATAAAAAAATAAACAAAAATGGGAGAAAGAATTGGATACGACCGATCTGGACTGCCCTTCTTTTTACGGTAACATTTACAGTACAACAGGGGAAACCAAGTTACAATACTTCCAGTTCCAAATACTGCATAGGATCCTTATAACAAACTATCTATTAAAACTGTGGGGTAAAACAGATTCGGACAAATGCTCCTTTTGCAAGCAAGAGATAGAAAGTATTATACATATCTTCTATAATTGTAAATATTCAAAAGATATTTGGAGTAAATTATATTTATGGGCAAAAGATCTCGGAATTCAAATGCAGAAACCTTCTGGGTCCCAAATGATCTTAGGTAATAAAGAGACGGTTCTAATCAATCATGTTATTTTATTATTTAAAAAATACATATATTTGTGTAGGTATAATAGTACTAAACCCTCTTTTGATGGCGCCTCGAAATTCCTGTTGAAAACGAGAGATATTGAACGCTACTTGGCCAAGGGAAGTAAGAAACAGAACTCCTTTGAGAATAAGTGGGGTCCTCTGGCGTTTTTACAGCCGTTAAATTAAATGCATGTTATGACATTCACAGATTTGAAAAGATAACAAAAAAAACCAGTAAACGGAGTCAGGACTTGTTAGAAAAATTGAAAAAGTTAGATTTATTTTTTGAGGAAATATGTATTATTATAGTGGGAGGGAAGGGGGGGGGGTGCTCAGTAGTAGGGGAATGTGGGGCCATATATTCCTCTGTCATACTAAGTCTTCGGGCGTTAACTGTTTTACTGTTTCTCCCGCACAAAGACAATTATTATGTGTGTAAATAGGTATGTGTTCGATATATGTGAACTGATGAAACGGGGAAACAGTATACAGGTACGCGAGGTGTTTCTCTTTCTTATTATTGTCATTATCATTGTTATTAATATTGTTCATTAATTGTTGTGTAATTATTGAGATATGTATGAAAACCCAAACCCCGTGGTCACGTGGGCACTGTAGGGTAATTGTATGAAACCGTGACCAGTTGATGTACAATAAATGCCCAATGGCGCGTCCAGGGCGTACACAAAAAAAAAAAAAAAAAAAAAGGTTGGTTTCATAATAAATGTCTGTCCCAGCGTTTTTTTTTTTAAATATATATTTGTGTACAATTACACTAATGCACTAGAGATCCTTGTTGAAAGGAATGTGTGAGACTACAAGTATGGCTCTTCGCCATGAGATGGAACATCAACGAGTTAGTGGAATTATTCCAACAGCCTATTTTACATTTAAATAGCCCCGTTTCAGTGCCTAAGGCTCTAGTTTTTTTAAAGTCCATTTTACAGAGTGGGATCGCCCTAACCTATTCACAGGATGTTAAACCATAATCCTCTCTCTGTTTTTGCCTTTTTTGCCTGTGACATGTTTGGTGATACAAATTCAACTGTAACAGTTACATAATTGTATATACTCTTTGTTCCATGAGGCCAATGCCACTTAATTAGCATGACCTTGAAATTTTAAGTACATATGCCAGATGCTGTAATTATTAATATGATTAAATTACAAACCAATTGTATACAAATATGAAGGAAACGAGTCAGTTTTACTCATGAAAATAAATCTCTCATCTGTTCAAATTGTTTGCCCTCAAAATATAGATGAGGGCTGGTCATGCTGGGCTGGTCATGCTAAACAACCAATTAAGTGACAAAGACCTAATTTCCCCACTTTAGGTACATATTCTAACATGTACATGGGACATGATTTACATGATTACCATGTAAATTTACATTTACGTGGTACCAGTACTTGTATTGCATAGAAACCTCAAAGGAAAACCAAAATGGAAAATCAAAATCTATGAGGGAGAGATATGTTCATTATGTTGTTGCCATATTTTTTCTGAAAATTTTAAATTCATTTCATAAAAATTTTCCCAGTCGCTGCTGAGATATTGTACTTCAAAGAATTTGGGGTCTAATACAAAGTTACAAATGAGCTTTGATAATGTCACGCATTGACCTAGAGATAATTAGATAGCCAAATGTTGCTATATTTTCTTCTCTAATATACACCCAGAAATGTTTCGATCAAACCATGATCAGGCGATGTAGAATCAGAATTTACTAAAAAACGAGCCAGTCCCATGCCATGAAGATCTCACTGTGAAACATATTCTTATCGAAGGCATAGATTTTAGAATTGTAAGGGATGCTTTTTATCGAGCGACTACTTTGGAAGGTCTTTTCAGTCGGGTGAGGGACTGGATTGCATCTTGGGTTACTTGAGAGAAATCAGTTTGTTGGATCAGTTTTAATGTGTGTATGTCTTAATGCGTTAGATTAGTAAGTTATTGGCCTGAGTACTCAGAATTTTGTTTGGTCGTCGCTATATAGCTGAAATATTGCTGAACGCGACACTATAAACCTTAATTCTCCCTCTCCTTACGAGATTCTGATTCTTTTGCATTTCGTTAACATTGTGTTTACAAGATACTGGATATCATTTTCATCACTTGGTTACCAACAGTTTCAAAGTGGTTTATCTCCTTAAACTCCAATGGTTAAAGTGATCGTTAGCATAGTATAGAATGTTGTTACTGAATATTCGGTAATTTTGATTTCATAATCCTCAAAAATTTCAAAATAAAGCCCTCAGTACCTGGTTGCTATGGTAACCGAATTTCAAAGATATTGGATTTAAAAAAAAACATGTCGTATAGTTTGCATAATGCTATAAGTAATCAATAGTATAAATTTGAAACAGATTAATCATCTAGATCTTTGAATATATATAGTCTAAATTAGCTCATTATCAAAAGTTTGCTTGATTTATTTGAATAAATTTCCTCAAAATTCATATTTTTTCTTGAAACCCCAATATCACGGCAACCATTTGGAGTGATTACATGCGATAAATGGCATCTTACTCAGATTTGCAAGTACTTTCTTTTCTTAAAACTTATACTAGATCATTTGGGTTCCCCTTTAAAATAATGTCCTGTACATTTTGTATCATGCAGCAGAGTTCTGACTCATGAAAAGTTATGAAATAATGATCTAGTCTTGATGTGTATTCCATGTCACGAGAAACTCACAATGAAACATAATTTGATTGGCTGTATAGATTTTGACATTGTAAGAGTATTTTTTTATTGAGCAGCTACTTCAGAAGATTTTTTTTAGCTGGAAAAGAAAGGTTCAATTTCAGGTTATTTGAGAGAAATTGGTTTGTTTCATAAATTTTAATGTATATGCAGTTTTAATGTATTGTATTGGTCACCTCTGAATTGTGACTTGTCTTGCTGACATATTCAGATAAGAATTTTTATAAATTTTTGCTATGTAGCTGAGATATTGCTGAACGTGACCATAAACCATAATTCTCTCTCTCTCATGCTAGAGTTCTTATTACCTGATCGATAAATCAGAGAACCCCCAAATAGAACAAGATGAGTTGCTTATTGAGCACATTGGACCAATGTAAGATAAATTGAAGAGATACTAAGGAAAATCCATTGATGCTTAAGTCATTTCCAGTTACGGTCAGTAAATTTTTGAAGAATCCTATTGTGCAGGACCATCGTCACATTTGTCCAGTCAGACCGTGAAGGATATGAAAATTATATCGAACATGAGTTGACATTGTTCTACGATTTCTCTTTTGTGTAATAAGCGTTAAAATATAATCTTTCACAGGACACTAGAATTCTGTGTATTGGAAGTTAGAATTTGGGTTTAAAGATTTGGTATAAAGCGAGGAGTACACTTTTAATTAGCTGGAACTTCCTGTGAGGCAAGTTTTGGACCATAATGTGTTATTTACAGCATTTAGAATTTATCGCGAATGGCATGATGTAGGCATATGAATTTTCACTATTAAAACTAATGATGGAATGATATTCTAGTAATTCTGTTTATTCCAATAACATGATTGGGGATAATTATAACACTATTGAATATAAGAAATGATGATATCTAGGCTGATTGCATCGAATTCTGTTCATTTTAAAACTCGAAGTGCTAAATCTGATAGTACATGCATTGTGTAAGTTATCACTGTGAGAAGCACGCCCGAGTTTCGATGCCCACTGCCGATTGTATCATATATAATTTCTTTTGATTCTTAAACTCCCCTGAAATTTAATGCAAGAATATTCAGCTTGCTGAAGATTTTTTTGTGAACCCCGGCCTATTGTAATAAGGATTTGTACAGGTTGGTGCAAAATTCAACTGTACATATTGGTGTCGGCGACATTCATCACTTTTACTGATACATGTATATACTTTTAGTTGACATGATTGAGAAACTCATTTATAAATGATGGAAGTCTTTATGTTCCACCAGTACACTGTGTTCATATACATGTATTACTAAACTTGGTTGATAAAGGCTTGACTATGGTTGATTATTACAACAAAGTATAATTTCTTTAAGCTCGCCTTCAACTTCTCTCATTTTTTGTACATCCAGATATCTGTTTTCATCTGTGTGACCATCATGAGGTAGCAGTAAATTTGCACATCTGATGGCTCACAAATAACGGTGAAATGTCCTGATATAACATTTCTTGGATTACAAACTTAACTGAAAAGCAGTTCCAACTTTTCTCTCACCTTCATACTCTCCAAGTTTGAAGTATTGGTTCAGTAGTTCTCGAGTTATTGATCGGACAAGAAATGAGTAACGATCCAACTTCTGACAATGCAAGATAGCTGGTGGCAGCCATCTTGGAATACACAGGTAACTGAATAGTATTCCTAACCGTACTTTCACCGAAGTCTAGTCACTCTCCAAGTTTGAAGTCTGTCAGTTCAATCATTCTCAAGTTCTTGCCTGGACAAGATCTAAGCGCCTTAATTTCAAGATGGCTGACCATATCCTTCTTGGATCACGCAGTTGACTGAAAAGCAATCCCAACCATCCTCTCACTGATGTCAAGCCACTAACCTAGTTTGAAGTCGATCGTTGTAATAGTTATTAAGCTATTGGTCCAAAAAGAAGTGTGTAAATGATGGCTGACAGCTGCCATTTTGGATTATGCAGATACCAAAAGCAATCCCAACTGTCCTCTCACGGACGTCATTCCCCTCTCCAAATCTGAAGTCGATTCATTGCAGAGCTATTGTCCAGACAAGATGCAACTGCTGAAAGTGCAACATATTCCAATACTGCTGATGCAAGGTGGCAATATTGGATCATGCATGTCCATGAAACACAATCCCAACTGTCCCCTCACCAGTGTAATGGCATCCTCCAAGTTTGAAGTAGATCAGTTGAATCGTACTCTAGTTATTATTTGGACAAAATTGGACTGCTTAAAATCCAATAAAATCCAACATGTGACCATGTTGGATTACGCATGTCGTTGGAAAACCATGCCAGTCGTCATCTGGGCAATGTCAAGGCACTCCCCAGGTTAGATGTAGTAGATCAATTGCATCGTACTCCAGTTATTGCCCGGACAAGATCCATCTTCTTGAAATCCAATATGGCTGATGGCGGCCAATGCACACACTGCTGAAAAACTATCTCCATCTCCTACCAATGTCGAGGCACATCCCAAGTTTGAAGGTATCAGTTAAATTATTCTCGAGTTATTGTCCGGACAAGTGAATCTAACGAAATCGCGGACAACAGTGTTTCTAAGCCCCCCTCGCCCCTCCCCATCCCAGCCTTACTGAAGTAGCTGGGGACAATTCCAGGCAGACGCATGCATCCACATTTACATGGCATTGTCCGCTTTAGTTCCTATGCTTAATCTCAAACCAAGTAGATCACTTTTCTTTGAATAATATAGCATGTCCCGGGAAGTCGCATTGTTGGCGTCTCTGTCTGGATGTCAACGTGCAGTAGTAGATAAAGTTGATCTCCCCTGTAATTGGGTTGCTATCGAGTCGGGTATCCAGTGGAAGCACTCGAAGATGGCTATCATTTGCAGTGGACCTTGTGAGCATCTTTCTTCTCACTTGTTTTTTCATGCACAAGTTTTGGTATTACAGTACCTGCAGTGACGTCAGTTTGGCCAAATCTGGTCATGCTGGGTTCAAATCAAACCTCTCACCAAGGACAGTCCATGGGAAACATCCGCTTCTGACGTGATCATCCTGGAAGTGATCATTTCTGCACTAACACTGTACGATTGTAGCGTATGGATGTTTGTGGTCGATTTTATCTTAATGATGGCATTTTATCGGTGATGGCATCGAGGCACGTGCTGTCATTATTGCAGTTTGCATTGGATCACGTGATGTTTCAAACACCCATGGTCCATGTGTTCAAGCTTCAGTGATCTGGTGGACAAGTCGAAAAAGAGGAATTTCCATGCGCCACACATAGAACACAGACTAGCAATACTACTTATGTCATGGGCTACTGATGCTCTTATAATCCCACTGGTTGACGGCAGAGCATAACTTTCCGATGCCGTTAACGGCATAAGATAATTTGAGATTGGGCTTAAAAGCAAAGTATAATTCTCCACCGGCGTCATAGACTGCTGAACACATGAGCGAGACTTCGAGAGAGTCACAATGATTGTTTTTCACACTCTTTATTATCCCCGTCACATCTATTCTATTCTATTCTATTCATACCACAGCTGAGGGAGCTGCTTTGTGTATATTTAGAAGTCCTAACATCTAAGCTATTTCGAAATAATCTGTGACATTATTGTGACAACTTTGCCATTCTGGGACACCTTAAGTCAACATGTCCTTTAACAGCTGTTTTCGCAGTTTTGCGGCATTTTCCCGTGCCTTTTTCGGTGGTAACCCCATATTCTCTTCCGAGTTATGCCTGGTTTTCTCGATGGATCTGCCTCTGCCAGCAATCGTGCTCCGTTTCAAGTGTGACAAGGTGTAGCGTTCATAAAGAGGCAAGTCCGTTTCCTGAGATGGGGGACTTAGTGGAGGTACGTCGCCAGTAAGTTCTCTGCGTCATTGTCCACTTCTTGGATAGCCGGACGTGCGTATTAAGAGCTGCAGTCACAATGTTGTCCCGTAATGAGCATTTCCCTTCCTCTTCGTCTTCATCCATGCTCCAGCTTTCCAGGGATAATCTGCAGATAATCTCTTTGTCTGACTATCAATGGATAGTGTTTCAACCTCATTGGGCTCATCTGCGCTGGATGGATATCCTTCTGATGCCTTGTGTACTTTTCCCCCACTCTAAACAACTATGATCGACACTGATGAGTTGACTGTGAAGAAAGAGCTGTGTTCACCTGTCTAACAGGGCAGATTTTATGGGCGAGCGTACAAGGGATGGTGTCATGGTCGCTCCTCAGTTTATGGGCGAGCGTACAATCGACGTTTCCATGACGCCGATGGCGGCCGTCGAGAAAAGCAATATCAGGCAATTTGGTATGGAGTATAGCCCCACATTTTCGCGAGAAAGAATAATTTAGCCGTTAGATGCTCTTATCATTTGAGCTATACCGACCCATGGGTAAAAACCGATTCGACCCAGTGAAGGCCTATATCCATTCTCTGTCGGTGGTACAATGTGCGCAACTGGCTTTATAATACAGAAAAGACAGTTTGGTATGGAATATAACCCCCACTAAGTAATTTATTTTTGTGGAAATAATTTTCGAGAGAAATAATAATTTAGCCGTCAGCGGGAATCTAAATCACGACCTCTCTAATCCGTAGAATTGCGCTTACCATCTGAGCTATGCCGGCCCATAGATAATACTCCCGAGGACCGTTCCCATGAAGGCCAATCCTTCATCTCTCTGTCGCAATGGTTTTATACTACAGTAATGGCAATTTGTTATTAGTCCAAGAGCTAGGGCACTTTTAGTTGTACGTCGGAGACCAAAAGTTTTGGGCGTGTTTTCTAGATCGAAATTTTGTGCTGACAACGCGCGTCTTGGTTGTCAAAGCTGTTGCATACTGGATGGAAAACGCGATTTTGTGGATTTTTTTTACCAAATTTTCAACGAAATTTTTAAAACGAATGTATAATTACCAAATATTTAACTGTGCCTCCATATGTAATTGATTACCTTGGTCTCAAACGATTATTTCGTCCAAAATGAAGTTAAAATTGACCAAATCTATCAAACATATCGCTGGAATTTTCATGCTGATATCTTTATTTCAACGAGTAGGTTACATGTATTTACCTGCATTCAGCAATACTAAATATGACCATGGTCACACGACTATCGTGGCTAAATTTACCCTACCCCCCTATTTCCGTTTGCAGAGACCACGATTTGGCCCCACTATATTTGGCTCATCTTTGCGATTTGAGAGTTGGGTTGTTGAAAAACAATCGTATTTGGGTCATGCTGTATCAAACAATGCAATATATATCTCACTGACCGTCATACTGACGTCACTTTAACATCATGAACTCCAAACGTCATTCTCGAAACTTTTCGTATATTTTTATTTTTTTTACTTTTTTCTTACTGATATATTTAACCCGATGCTACTGTTTCTGTTGAAAAATGTAATAATTGGATATCCTTTGTGGTAGAAAAAAGAGCAAAGATTCTACGCAAAAGGAAAAGTGAAAGCTTTAATACAGACAATATAATATGTATATCAGTGATTTATAAAGTCAATAAATATACCATATTGGCCCAATTATTAGCTTTACATCATATTTTGGCTTCTTAGTGCAGGGGCATAATTCTTTGAATATTTTTTGTTTGTAAATTATTGGCAACATACAGTTCCTTATAGATTGATCCTTCCCGATCAAGAAAATTGTTGGTGCCAAGTTTGCTTTCCTGAGTTTGACGTAATTTTGTATAACCCACCTTTGGTTTAAACAATATTTTATTTCCTTTCAAGATAACCCACCTTTGATGGAGGGTATGGAAATTTCGCACTCTTTTGAACTTTCCGCGGTATCACCGAAATGACTAAAAATCCAAGACTTGTCAGTGTTTTAGGATATTATATTGGGACGATTTTGCACCTATTTCCGAAATTCTATTGATTAATCGTCATGCTTTAATTCAAAATAGCGCTCATGTGGGAGCATCCGAAAATCGCGCTTTTTCAGTGTTCATCTGAAAGGCGTTATTCTTAGTTCAGAGTGCACATTTTTCAACTGTTGAACACCAAGGGATCTCACATCAAAGTCTATGGCCTTACGCATATTTTTAATATATTTGCATAATTTTCAGCTTAAAATATTATGGTTTAATTCAAAATGGCCGACAGGTGGGGTAATTTGAAAATCACACCTTTTCATGTTTTTCGTATAATTCGAGTCATACTTAACTCAAGGGATTCTTAGCTCAATGCGCAAATTTGTCAAAACTGAGGGGTCTTTAAGCATAGCTTGGCATCTTATTCCCATTTTGAATCTATTTATATATCCCTAATTTCAAGATTTGATGGTCAAAAATCGAGTCATCTGAAAATCATACTTTTCCATGTTGCTCGTATAAGTCAAGACATTATTCTGGAGTCGTTGTGAAAAGTTATACCAAAACTGAGAGATATGTATAAGTATAGCCTAGCATCTTACGCCCATTTTGAGTCTATTTGCTTTTCTTCAAGATTAAGATATGCTGCAAAAATTCAATATGGCGGTCCTATGGGGTCATCTGAAAATCATACTTTCTTCATCGTGCTCTTTTTGCCATAGGCATTCTTCTTAGCTCACAGCGCAAGTTTATCAAATGTGAAAGATATCTAATAGCCTGACAGCTTACACCCATTTTGGATCTATTTATATGTCTCTAAATTAAGATTTAACGTAAAATTCAAAATGGCGACCATATTGGGTCATCGGAAAATCTTTTTTTTTTATGTTACTCGTTTTGTTCAAGGCATTATGCTTAGCTCACTGTTCAATTGTTTCACAACCGAGATATATATAAGCATAGCCTAACATCTTACGCTCATTTTGAATCTATTTTCTTTTCGCCAAGATTAAGACATGATGAAAAAATGCAAAATGACGGTCATATTTGTTCCTCTGAAAATCATACTTTTCATCTTCCTGGTATAGTTCAAGGCACTGTTCTCAGATCATTGCGCTAATATATCAGAACAGATGGATATATAAGCATAACCTAGCATCTTACGCCCATTTTGAATCTATTATGTATCCCTAAGTTCAAGACTTGATAGTCAAATTCAAAATGGCGGCCATATGGGGGTCATCTAAAAATCATATTTTTCATGACTCGCTTAGTTCAAGGCATTGTTCTCAGGTCATTGTCTAAATTTATTAAAATCGAGATATATCTATGCATAGCCTAACACCTTATACCCATTTTGAAACTATTTGCATATCCCCAAAATCGAAATATAATGGTCAAATTCGAAATGACAGCCATGTCGACCACAATACATGGAAATTAAATGACAGCCATGTCGACCACAATACATGGAAATTAAAATTTTACTCATGATGAGCGGAGGGGTTAGAGGTACGTGTCTATAGGTTTGAAGATGGGGCGGGGTGTTTTTCACAGGGGTACAATTTTAAGCTGTCTGATAAAAGCTTTCTGTTTTCCTTGCGGCTCAGTTCTGCTCATTGTTTCTGCAACAGACTTAACATAGGACACTATTACTATACTGCAACAGAAACATTTGTTTTCTGTTAAGTACATCAGTCTGTTACATTGTAAATGGTTGATAAGCCGGTATAATTGCAACAGAGAGAATTAAGGTTTAACGTCGCGTTCAGCATATTAGCACAGCTAAGTCGCGCAGGATATAGAGAAGGTATGCAACGTAGGGTATCAGTCTGAATAACAAAAATGTAAAAATAAATGAAAAATTCCGATAAAATAATGTTGAATGACTATCGAAATTCATGATGTCACCGTGACGTCAGTATGATGGCCACTGAAACACAAGTTGCATCGTTTGATACATAATGGTCCAAATACAGGTTGTTGAAGTTTCAGCTCTATTCGCGAAGATGAGCCAGATTCTGGAGCCAAATCATCTCTCTTCCGGAAAAATTCACATTCAGCAGATTTTGCCGAAAAGGGGGTATGGGTAACTTTATGGCGTATTTTGCCACAATAATCAGGTGATCATGGTCATATTTGGTATTGTTGAATGCCTAGTGGCGGTCGTCAGTTTTCTGGATGCATGAAAATAAACTACCAGTTGAAATACAGATATCAGCGAGATAATTCTAGCGATATGTTTTATGGATTTGAGCAATTTTAACATCATTTTGGACGAAATAATCGCATGAGACCATTTAATCAATTACATACGGCTTTTTCTCTTGTGTATGATTGAGCCAGTTCAGCGCCTTCAATTTGGAGCCAAATATGGACGCGCAGTTAAAAATTTAGTAATTATACATTCGTTTTCTCAATTTCGTTGATAATTTTGTAAAAAAATCGACAAATCGCGTTTTTCATCCAGTATGCAGCAGCTTTGACGACCAAGACGCGCGTTTTCAGACTCAGGACGAAATTCTGGTATAAAAAACATGCTCAAACCTTTTGGCCTCCGACGTACAATTAAAAGTGCCCTAGCTCTTGGACTATATGGAATATAGCCCCTCGAAGCATTTTTTTTGTACCGTTATATGCTGATAATTCGAGTATAGCCCCTACGAAGTAATTTGTATATATGGCAAAACAAACAACATTTATTTGGTCACATTCCGCAGCCCTGAATGTGCCCTATTTGCCCTTTGCACATAATTGAGAGAACAAAGAAGAGCCTTCTGCTGATCAACTACTGGTTCGTATAATTTCGCTTTGCCCTATCTTTTAAACCATGAGGATATATTAAACTGGTGTTAGTTGACAGAATGTTATACTTATGTACTATATTTTCCCACTAAAGAAAGTGTCATTGTGCTAAGAATAATGCATAATTTAGTAAATATTACATGAAAGTATGCCAGATATCACCACTTCAAAATATTATCCCGGGTTTAAAGATAGGGCAAAGTGAAATTATGCGTACCATTAACTGTTTAGCTGAAGTTACGAGTCAATGCACAGAGGCCCTTCCTTGTTTCCTCAATAATGTACAAGTCGGCCGTTGTATGCATCGTATACGCATTCATGCTCAGTATTGTCAGCCACATTCATCTGCTTTAATGCCTACAATCAGTCCAATAAAAATTAGGCTGCATTGTTTTTCTTTGAAATATATAGCATGTTTCGGACAGTCAAATAATTATGTCTCCGAAAGTCACACGCGAGTTATGCCTCAAAATGTCACACGGCTTGGGTCCCTATTTTGTCACACATGACTTCTGTCTCTGAATGTCACACAACATGGACCTAGAAAAGTCACACATGTCACGGAAAGTCACACATCTGGTGGCTCACGGATTCCGGTGAAATATCATTATTCATTTTACCTATTTCGTTGTAGATACACAATATCAAAACGGTGTGGGAATGTAACTTAGAAGGCACAGCACTTAAGACATGTGATCGGATTGCTTGAAAAGGTCCCTGGTTTCGATGTCCCCAATTCCGGTAAAATGTGTCGGACCTCATATTACGGCTTATGCGTGTATTGGTGTGTTTGTGTGTGTGAGAGAGAGCCTGTGTGTGGTGTGTGTGTGTGCGTATGTGTGTGCGTGAATACCACCACCAACACCGCCATCGGGCGTTGACGCCAGTCAACACCCGGTGGTGGTAGCTTCCGTGGGGCGGAGCTCTTGGATTGGAGCTCTTGCAACTCAGAGCTCATGGAGTCTGAGCTCGGCGCTCTTGGAGGTCAGAGCTCGGAAGTAACGTCATCGTACGCATGCGCACGTACCTGTGGTGCACCCCCACCCTGCTGTACCCTTTGCCCTTCGGGCTATAGTGTAAAGGGTGCACCACCATCACCGGGCGTTGACAGGCGTCAATGCCCGGTGGTGGTGGTGGTGGTGTCTGTACATATAGGGACACACATACACACACGCACGCACACACACACACACACACACACACACACACTCTCACTCGCACTCACTAACAGGTAACTCTACCAGGTAGCGGGATGGAAAAAGGCCCTTTTCTACGCTAAGCGCACTCCATTGCACCTTCAAAACTCCTGTTTCTCCACTACTCCAAAATGATCTATAAATAGAACAGGGTTTTTTTTTTACAAAATTCCCCGAAGAGCAAATATATTCCCGCGAATGCTTCACACTGATACCGCTTGGAAGAGGATATGAGGCCGTGGAAAATGCAATCAGAATGCGCGAACAACTGTTTCAGGACATGCTGCCTGAACAATATCGTGGCCAGTCCGGCGAGGATTAGAACATACAGATCAGAGGGAACATGACAGAACATTGAACTTTTTCGAAGAACAGCTTTTGACTGGATAAGAGCAGCCGTGAATACATCTATCGAATAAGAACGAATATGGCAGATGCAGCCCCAAATGGGGGCTACTGATTGGACAAGAGCAACGCAACATACCCAACGCGGCTCCCCAATAAATGATAAAATGATTGACCTGTCATCGTTGTTGTTGTTGTTCTGCATCCGGTCTATATAATGGCGTCAAGGCGTTATGCTAGGACGTTAAGGCCTATCGACAGGCGTTGACGGGCGTCAGCGCATTTCGATGAATTAGTGTCATTTCCATAGAATATCTAGAAAATCATCGCTTCAGGTCTAATTCACCAGGGCGTTGAAGCGAGAAGCTTGGCGTTGGTGGATGTTGCTACAAGATGACACCTCACACGACGCATTCGGACCACGAATGGTTCATTTCTACCCCAAACACCTTCCTTCACACCCCCAAAATGTCCGCTTTTGGCTACTACTCCCACAGGTGACGTCGCCAATGACGGCTCAGATCACATGGACATCACTCAATCGTGGTCTACAGCCCGAGGGCTTCACTTTGACACCTCACCAGATTCAATCGGACCAAGGATGGTGCCTCAATCGCTCAAACACTACGCACCTCCAGACTCACCACTTTACTTTACTACACCCCAACTGTCCATGCGCAGATTGGCGCGACTTCCAAAAAAACACACCAGTCTGACTCTACTCGACGAAAGCTTCATTAGGATTTGATCTTCCGCTGTTAACATGTTCAAAAGTAGAAAAGGGACAGTTTCGGAGGTGGGCTGGTCCGAATGGGCCGTATGAGGTGGGCAGTGCTCGTGGGGGCGTTACTTTCGTGAGTGTGTGAGTGAGTAGGTGACACATTCGGACCAATGATGGTCCATCTCTACCTAAAAAAAAAACCAAAATGACTGCTTTCTATACTACGGCCGAACATGCACAGAATAATGAACACTGACGCTACTTTAGTCCAGTCGGATGCTACCCTACGAGTGCTTCAAAATAAGACCTCATACGACCAAATCGGACCACTATGGGCTCACTTAGACCCCAAAACCACCGAGCGCTATTTACCCACTATGCATGCACACTGTGTCTTTTTCAAAATAAATTCACCGCTTGACTTCGCGACTCCGCCCATTGTTTTCTACGTGGTAAGACGTGAAAACAATATCCCACAACCAATACCGCAATGAGCATGTGTGGGTTTCCCATTAGGTTCAACATTGTCCACTGAGCCATTATGGGCCTATCCAGACCCCCGTGAACTTTTCAAGCAATGTCACCGCTTAGCTTCTAGACCCCTTCCGTCGTGTTCTACAGCTCGAGACGAAGAAAAAAAAATCGCACAACCCCTACCGCAATGAGCATGTTTGTGTTTCCCAGTGGGACCAACATTGTCCACTGAGTCAGTATGGGCCTATCCAGGCCTACATAAACTGTTCAATACATTTCCCCGCTTAGTTCTGCATCCCTTCCATCGTATTCTTCAGCTCGAGACGAAGAAAACAAGATCCTACAACTCATAGTAAAATTCACAAGAAAAAATGACTATCTGCGAATCAAGGGAGATCACGCGGAATTTGCCCCAAAGAGAATTCGCCCAGTCAGTGTTGTCTTCCTTGCCTCCAGGGGGCAGCGCGATCACTGTCCTGATGTCAAAAGGGAATCCCCACAGCAAGCGCCGCCATTTTGTATGTTTATTTTGTGTGGAGACATAATAGACAATAAACGCTCGACCCTGAGGTCGCACTGATTCTAGACTGGTGATAATCACATCGTACACCTATAGCGTGACTGGAAGTGACATTTAACCCGGAAGTGACCTTTGACCCGGATGTTATCTTTGACCGTGACCTTTGACCCGGAAGTGACAATTGACCGAGATATGACGTCATTGTGACGTCACCGGATGTGGCGTCACTCCGCGATCAGCCACACTTTTTCAGCCAGATTTTTACTGAGGAATTTAACGGCTTACTACTGCTGACGTTGTCCCAGTGTGACACGTCGTCCATGTTTGACACATCGTCCCAGTCCGACACATCGTTCCAGTTTGACACGTAGTCCCAGTTTGACACGTTGTCTCAGACACGTCTCAGTTTGACACGTTGTCCCAGTCTGTTTTCCCAGGTTAATACAGCCAGGTTGAGACATTGTCCCGAGTGTTAGATTACAGTTGGACACAGTGTGAATCCAGTGCTTTCTTAGGTAGTAGAATTCTGATATCTATTCATTTGAATTATATGCAGGAAAATAAGTGGTGAAACGTGACGTTTCGAGTACTGGCACACATCCGTTGAAGACTAAAAACAATTGTTATTTCAAGCAAAACTGATCAACTCTCTGGACGCAGTCTCATCGTATGGCACTCTGTATTATACGTTAGATAAACTGTTATTGTTATTTGGTGAACTTCGAAATCAGACTTAACTTTGTCATTGTTTAGTTTAGTACAGAGTTAGTACATTATGATATGCAGATGAGTAATGATTGATAAATGAGACATTGACACA
>JAVTVY010008069.1:0-48632 GCA_036873755.1 Hanleya hanleyi
AACAAAGTGTACCCACGGCTAAAGTCTCGTCGAGTGATGGTATTTCCTTCGTCCTGGTTTTGTCCTGTGGCTGTAAACAGGTTCAGGTAGCTCCGCATAGTGATGGTTACCAAAATCGGGTTGTAACGGACGGGCTGGGATTTGATGGCCGGCCACGTGCAGTGCCACAAAGTTGATGTTGAAATGTTGAAAGTTGAACGGATTCTCATCCCACTGTCCATTGAAAGCGGTGTTGGTGACACACGCCAGGGTAAGACGTTTAGGGTGATCCCCTAGAAATAAATTTTCACGATTGGCCATCATCGTACCTGCTGGCACAGAGAACACCTTGGGCTGTACGCGTCGGATGGGGTACAGGGCTGGTTTTTTCGATAAGGCTTCCATGTGACTCAGCAACACACCCTGTTGCAAATCTACCGTACGGACAAACAGGGCTGCATCTTCTATGATGATCTTGAAATTGGGAGCATCTCCACCGGCCATCAAGGCGAACGTAGGTGAGGAACGGATCAACTTGATCTTAATGGATACACCGTTCATCATGTAGCGGTCTTGCAGGAACAGATCGGCGTTCAGTCGTCCCATGATATCAACGGACTTACTAGTGGCTGTAAACTGCCTGCGATGGCCGAGCCCACCATTGGCAATGGTCAAGGCGTCCATGCCTCCGGGTGTATCCCTGTAGTACAGCGAGGCTTGCAAGTGTGATTTTTTGGCATCTTCGCCGTACGACAACAGCGTCTCGATGTAGGCTCGGTACGGGTACGTATTGGTGGACGTACTGATGAGTTTATCGTTCAGACTGATATCCACCTGTTGGAACAAGGAGTGCAGCCAAAGATTCACCGGGCCTACCACCGCATCGTCCGGCATGGGCGTCCCGTCGTTGTCCATTATTTTGGCTTTCACGTACAAGTACGTGTGGGATAAATCCAGGTAGGCCGTATCGTTGTTTTCAATGGTAAATTCCAGGGGTCCCGTACCCGTCAGACTAGCCAGAGGTCGATGTTCTACCCAACGTCCTTCGGCCACACTGGTCTGTGTGGGTGGAATAGTCCACAAATCCAATTCACTGTTGGTAGACGGACACGACTCGGAGTGAATGAATGCCATTATGCGAAGATGTCTCTCCTACTCTTCTTTTTCTTCCGGGGTGTGCGTCTTCGGTGTGTCGGTCGTCGAATGACTCTTCGCTGTGCCCGTGGTTGTCTTTTAAGGGCTTTGGCGATCAAGACGCTGCCTGCTTCTCGGGCCCGTCGTTTCAAGGCTTGTCAAGGTGCCATGCCTCCCAACACATCACCGGCCACGTGCAGTCCACTGCGTACCGCTTGTTTACCCACCGCTTTGACACCCCGTGTCACCAAGGGCAAGAACGTTTTAACGATGCTGCCCAGTATGTTACCCAATTCGTGACCTCGTTGCATGCGTGCATCGCTAAAGATGGGCAAGCTACCTCCCGTTTGTTTCTTGTAGTAGTCGGCATAGCTGGCCGTGTGGCACTGGTAAGGCACGTACATTATACGAAGTGAGGAGAACGTGCTTGTCGGAAATGAAGTGTCAGCACCACTTTCCCTCGTTCGAATGCGATCGGGTGTCCCGTGTCATCTCTTATATCCACCGTCATCGTGTTGATATCGGTGTGTCGTACGGGCAGGTAGAGTATGTGGTTGAAACTCTGGGTGACTTGATCGTCATACTTCTTTCTAATGGGTACCACCCGTAACAGAGGTGTGTTCACATCGCCCACAATATGGCTGTCCACTGCGTCCGAGTAGACGTAGAGTCCGTACATACCTACTTTCATATCCATCACAACGTCACCGTTGTCGGTGGTGGGACCCGTGTAGACGCTGTAAGGGAGACCTAACATTTGCTGTAGCTTAGAACTGAGTTCCACACTCACGTTGGGGCTGAGCAGGATACAGGCCTTGTCGTTGTGTGTGTTGACATCGCAGATCACGTGATTCTTGAAGGGATAGGCTTTCAGGGGTCTTGAACTATTCGTCACCTTCCGTAGAGACTTGTAATTCAACAAGGTGAGCAGACCCTCTATGAAAGTCTTGGGTGTATCGTATTGGCCTTCGGGGAGAGTCAGTCGGTTTATTTTGCCTTCGTAGGTCACTTCGTACCATACTTCTTTGTCTCGTACGTTGTACCACGAGTAAGGGTATTGAATATCCACCAGTCCACATTCCCACCGTCCAGGTAAATGCAACGGTTGCGGTAATTGGGTCACGTACTTGCCCAAGGTGTTGTCAGGAAACACATCGAGCGAACTGTTACTGGGCAACGTGAGGTAAAACATGACGACTGAACTTTCTGGCTTCTGCACCTGGCTTTAATAGGGCTCCCAGGGCTTGGGCGGATGACCGTGGCGTCGTGATCGTCGCGGTGACTTGCTTTGTATCAAAGCTCTCGAGCGCTGGAGCCTCTTTACCGGGGATGGTGGTTTAAAGGGTGGAAAAGAAGATGCCCGTCGTTGTGGTGTTTTGGGGGGTGACATCGGTGCCCAAGAAGAGGGTGGTGGTGGTGGTGGTGGTGGTTTACTCGTCGATGTCCGCTGCATAATGGCCCAACGGTTAGGATTCCCCACCAATTCTTGAGGGGTGTATCGTTGATCAAATCGGTGATATGAGACCCCGGCACCACTCGGTTTCGAATAAGCAGTTCCCCCTGTTCGCTCCAACTCATATCGGGATTCTGTTTCACCCGGTCCAACAATAAGCGAGCCTTGGTCTTGAATGCCTTAGGGACACTGGTCAACACTTCCTCTTCCAGCTGAGGTGATGATGATGATGGCGGCGGCGGTGTGAGTGTTGGCGCTGCGGGTAGTGGTGGTGTACTACCTCTATACTGATCCATAAACGTCTTGTACCGGTTCAGCGTGTGATGGTAGAGTTGAATTTTCTCGTGATCGGGTAGTCGACGTTGGAGTATACTATTCATTTCTTCGTCGAGAGACTGGATTTGTTGCACCGTGGCAGGCACGGGATAGGGTGATTGCAAACTCTGTAATCATTTTTTTCGTATGTTCCATGTTAGCGTCCCAAGATGGCCCCTACTAACGGTCCCAGTATGGTGGCGGCTAAGGGTGCGAGGAGTGCTCCGAGAAATCCACCTCGCTGTAACACCTGTTTCTTTTCTTTAAACTGCCCGTCTTCTTCACCAGCGTTCGGAGACCCGTCTTGTGCCGTTGCAATTTCCCTTTCTGCAGGGGACTGAGAGGAACATTCCCTTTTAACACATTATGAGCGACTTCACACAAACACCGTACCAATTCTGCGTCCGCGCCGCGCACCAGGGCCCGGCCCACCTCCGGTGGCGCGCTGCGTAATACGCGGAGGGCCGGCGCGTGCTTCCGTATCCGTGCAGACATGATGAAGTGAATGCTAGAGGGGTTGTGTCTTCTTCTTTTTTTGGGGTGTGTACACCGTCTGGAACTCGCCGGGGAAAATGTGGGTGCGCAATCGAAGTGCCGAGGGTGTCTCTTGTTCAAGTCGACGAGTAGATACCCGTGAGCCCCTTGGGTGGCATCTTCAAAGGCTTCCCGCACAAAGGCCGTGTTTTTAGGGTACATCTGTTTCGCCAGGTGCATAATTTGTGATGAGTCTCTGGGGTTTTTGAATAAGACCACATACTGAGCATTCAAACTAATGTTCCTGTGCTCTTTGTTCTTACTGAAGAGATTCTGCACGATGTAGATGATGCTCAACCGACGATGATGGCTTCCTTTGGTAAAGAGACGGGTGACTCGACTGTCCGTTTCGGTCATCAGATCGTCTACCGCGACCAACGTGTCTTCTGGGGTGTCCTCTGGGGGTAATCCTTCCACCAAGGTGAGTCCAGGGATGCGTGCCAGTTCCTCGTACGCAGGTTGCCAAGCTCCATAACACCACAGGATGTGAGCCACGGGGGGTGAAATGAGGGCTGACCCGTGTTGGATGAGCCGTTGAACGAAGTGTGTTTTTCCCGACCCGGTCGGTCCAGCGATGAGGCACGTGAAGGGATGCTGCCACCGAGGATCCATAGAGTTATGTTTGTCACCACGGGCGATCGTAGTCGTGCGGGTACCGTTGCCGTGGTAAACGTGGTACTCGTCCCACTCTAGGTGTTAGCGTGGTGGTGGTGGTGGTGGTGGTGGGATGTTGCCGTGGTCTGGTGGAAGGTTCGCTTCTGAGGGTAGATACGGGAGGCTGGCGGGTGAAAAGAGGACTAGACCGCGTAGTGGGCTGGGTGTGTGGTGATAGGGTCCGCCTTCCGCTTCTGAGGGTAGATACGGGAGGCTGGCGGGTGAAAAGAGGTGGAGTAGTAGACCGCGTAGTGGGCCGATTTATATGATCTAGTGACAAGGGCGCCGGCCGATTTGCTGGGGCCAGAGTGGTTGGACTGCCTGCGAGATGTGTTGGACGAACACCACCACCAAAAACAACAACAACAGCAACAACAACAAGAGTTCGTCGACATAGCAGACGTGCCACGAATTGCGCCAGCGCGCTTTCTGGACGATCTACCTGCAGATTCCTCCTCCTCTGATGACGATGCGGAGCGAGAGCCTGGCCCCCAACAACAACAACAACAACAACAACAGGCTGGCCGATACGTTTTGCAGCCTGGCCGGTACTTTTCCGACAGTTTGGAGTAGACAGGCAAACTCCTCCTGAATAAAACAGGGTAAACAAATTGACCTTAACGGCCCTTTTCAGGACCACCCCAATCTTACGAAAGGGGAACTTCTAACTTGGCACATTCAATTCAAATCAGGTCCTACATGGTGAATCTCCTCTCCTCTATATTCTATGATTACCAATCTCCAACCCCCCAAAAAAATCCCTGCCCTCAACGGTCCTTTTCAGGGCCAACCCCTAGCCTTCCAAACACAGTAGAAACCTTTTTTTCAGTGTTCAGGGCCAACCCCTAAACCTTCTAAGGGGGGCCCTTTTTCAGTGTTCAGGGCCAACCCATGCAAAATCCCCTCTACCCATCTCCCACACCTCACAACAAAATATTTTTTTTACACTCGGCTTTTTCCGGGCCACCTCGGTAGTGCTCAATCTCCTCACCTCTCTCATTACCAATCTCTCACAACGAAATTTTTTTTTTTACACTCGGCTTTTTCCGGCACTATTCGGTTACCGTACATTTCATACTAATACCTGGGCGCTGTTAGTAGGAAGTTTCCATTTACTAAGTGTTATTTACCTATTGTTGCCTAGGTGTGTGCATGTGCAGGAGTTGATGGGTTTTTTGTGCTTTTAATTAGAAGCTTCCTCTTTCGAAAGATTGGGGTGGCCCTGAAAAGGGCCGTTAGGAAGATGTAAGGGGTTACATCGTTCGGGTCAGGTTTTCTCTCCTCTGGGCATACACAGGGCATTCGAGGGCGATGAGTTTACACTCTATGGGGTTGTCAGTGGACGTAGGCTGTGGTGTTCGTGGATGTCTGTGAATACAGCAAATACACAAGGCTTGGTGTCCACATGGAAATATAGCGTATTTGGCGAAGCGACTACAGCATTCGACACAGCGTAAATACTGTGGCGCTTTCCATATTGTGTCTGGCCCCAGTCTTCTTCTTATTGCGGTAGAGTAGTACTCCATCTCTTGCTGCTGTAAAATAGCCATCTCTTCTTGTTCTTCTTTTTCTCGTTCTCTTTCTTGGTCTTCTCCCAACTCATCTTGTAATGGCGGCTATAAAATAGCCATCTGTTCTTTCTTTTTTTTTCCCCCTTTCTGTTTCTTGGTCTTCTTCCAACTCATCTTGTTGGAGTTGAGCAATCTGTTGGTAGGGACTGGGACTATTGTCCACCCCATCCATGATTTCACCGGTTGCTTCTTGGTCTTGGGCTTGTTCTTCATGTTGTTTGAACACATCTTGTAGCACTCGGTCAAACCGTTCGTATTGGAGAGTACTATTGGCGGTGACATCCGCTGCCTCTTCTCCTCCTTCGGCGTGTTCAATATCGATGAAATCGCCCTCTACCGATTGGTGTTCTTGTTCATCATCTATGAATAGGTCTTGTAATATATTGTCCAGCCAATCTTCATCGTGATCCATATCGATGAAATCGCCCTGTACCGGTTGGTGTTCTTGTTCATTATCTATGAATAACTCTTGTAATAGGTTGTCAATCGCTCCATCAATATCCATGTGTTCAGCCATAGCCATGATGTAGTTGTGAATGAATGGATAGACACTGCGCGCTTTTCATAGTCTAACCGTAGAGCGTGCGCATGAGCGCGCGGACGTGAGCGAAATCTCGCCATTGAAAGATTGTGTTTGATCAGGCCCGCTGAAATTTTGTGTTTCTTTTCCATCTTTAACCCGGTGTCGTTTTGCAATAAATGTGAGTTGACGTGTAAAACTTATTTCAACTTGAACTTGGGGAACTTATCGTGTATCGGTGAAAAATTCAGAAGGCTAGCGGCAGGCTAACCCACTATTTGTAATGATTTTATCGATGTTTAGACCCGTAGGGTTATGGCAGTGGTGGTGTGGAAAACCCGGTAAATTTGAAATAAATCGGTTTACCTCCGTAAAAATACGTGAGGTCTGTTCCTCACAGCCTTATAATGTCACCCTGAAAATTGGAGCGGGTTTATCGAAAGAAAAGTAGGAATTTTTATCCTATCACGCTGGCTACGGTAACACAGCACTATACAGTCTGGAGGCAAATGTGAGTACAGCTATGCGTGTCAATGGCTGTGTTACCGTAGCCAGTAAAAATTCCTACTTTTTCTTCGATAAACCCGCTCCAATTTTCAGGGTGACATTATAAGGCTGTGAGGAAGACACCTCACGTATTTTTACGGAGGTAAACCGATTTATTTCAAATTTACCGGGTTTTCCACACCACCACACCCATAACCTTACGGGTCTAAAATCGATAAAATCATTAAAAATAGTGGGTTAGCCTGCCGCTAGCCTTCTGAATTTTTCACCGATACACGATAAGTTCCCCAAGTTCAAGTTGAAATAAGTTTTACATGTCAACTTACATTTATTGCAAAATGAGACCGGTTTAAAGATGGAAAAGAAACGCGCAGTATCTCGTCTGCTATCCATTCATTCAGAACTGCATCATGACTACCAGACGGGCGCTATTCAACACGATGAACTCACAAGATCCTAGAGAACATAGGGAAGTGATTCACACAAGTGGAGAAGACAACGACCAACATGTTACAATAATTACCAGCTTACAGCGGGTGCATGAACATCATATTGCTGATACGTTGAGACGGCGAGGTGCACAACAAGAGCAAGAGATAAGGGACGCTATGGAAGAAGATGAGGATCAAGTAACAGACGATGAAGATCTCCCCGAGGTGGAGTGGTTAAATAGTAGACCCCCAGCAACTACAGCGGCTACCACAACGACGGCTACCCAAACGCCGGCTACTGCAATGAATGACAACACCACCACCATCACCTCTAGCAGAGATCGTGCGCCTGAACGAACACATTGATCAATTAGAAGAGGACAAGTGTAAACCACGTGTACAACTGACTAAGGAAGAGAATAAATCCACCTGTACCGTGTGTAACATCGAAGAGACCATGTACGCCTTCTTCCCGTGCGGTCACCTATGCATATGTCCCGTATGCTTGGTATCGCTAACATGTATAGGGGGACGTGCCAGTGCAGTGAGACGGAGGAACTGCATTTGAAGATACGATGCCCTGTGTGTAGGACGTGGGTGTGAAAAAAAATTTCCATCCGTAACAGTGTGATGACACTTTTCAAAGGCCCTTTTCAGGGTCACCCCAATCTTTTGAAAGAGGAAGCTTCTAACTCAAAGCACAAAAAACACCAGCTCCCATCACCAATATGAAAACCTAAGATCTTCACCACAGTAGACTTTTAGTGTTGAATTTTTTTAATACAATTATCTTTGCAAAGAATGAACACTAACACACATTTTGAATTTCTACTATTTTTATTAACACAGTAGAATGAACGTCTTCACCACAGTAGACTCTTGGTATTGAATTTTTTAATACAATTATACGCTATCAAGGCGCTTAAATGAACGTAGAATGAACATAGAATGAACATAGAATGTAGGAATACGGTAATGTCTGAATGTTCAATGCAACAAGACTTGTGTGAAATGTTCAATATTTATGCAACAAGACTTGTTTGAACTCGTCATCGTCTTTCCGCCCCTGGTGCACGTAGATGAAGATGGCAATCTGTTCACGTGGAATTCTGGGTGGACAGGCAGCTTCCAATGCCTGGGCAATTTGCACCTCGTTCACGTCCTGTAGTGCCTGAGTGATGAGCGCGTCTGATGGTATACTATTGTCCACACACGTATGCGTGTTGAAGAGCCCGTTCTTGTTCACACAGCCTGCACATTGCTGGATACGCAAGTGTCGAATGCGGGGTCTGAGATGATCCAGGAATGTGTCGATGTACTTCTTATAAATATACTGAGACACCTGGTCAGACAGGACGTCATGAATTTCAGCTGTGAGACTCTGCAGCTTCCGCCACGCAGGTATTTTCAGGGTGACGCCCTGAGAACAAGGAATACGCTTTTGCGTATCTGACCTCATTTTCCATTTCCGAATATGCACGAGGAGCATGTTGTTGAATGTAGAACAGGTGACAAAGATGTCGTCACCCACATAAAATTTCCCTTCGTCATTCTCCTGGTGGTCAATGACCGCATCGACGGCGTAATCAATGGCCTGTACTCTTATCCAGGTGTCCAACGTCAAGGCGATATGCTTAGGTGGTTTGTCGTCCCAGGCCGGTGCGTTAAAATGCACTTCCTCTCCTTTGACACTCACAGTTAAATAGGGAGAGAGCTCCCAAGTGTTCGTGTGGGCCGCCTGGTAGGGCTGCTGGATAATGTCATTGATCTCCTGCACAGACATAGGAAGTAGCACCTCTTCTTTCGCTTGCTCAGGCACTTGCTGGGGCACTGGCTGAAGCACTTGCTGAGGTATTTCTAAAGGTGTTAGTCGGGGCTGTTTGGGTAGTGCACCGGGTTTGGCAGGTAGACCGGACTCTTGGTCCGTACGTTTGGTAGCTGTACGCTCTTCGGCAATGTCCATGTCCATGACTAAGATATTATCTTCTGAATCCTGGGCTTGAAGTAGATCTGCTAGTTCTTCATTTCCCGTCTTCTTCAGCGCCTCCACGAAGGCTAGAAATGCATAAGGGCCACGGCGCAGTAGATCGTCGATGAGGGCTCTGTTTTGTCGTGAAGTGGTCTTCTGCGCCATGATATCTTCGACACCGTGTTTAAGGATTATGTTTTCCACCATAAGCAGATCACACAGTTCGGCCACATGCTGCATCTCATCAATGAGGCGAACACGGTGCTGTTGAAGCTTAGCTCGCTGGGATGACTCCATGACTGTGGGCTCAGGCTGGTCAGTAGCTGCTAGGGTGAAATAGGCTGGTGAAGTTGCACTGGTAAAATGAAAATCTTCTCCACGTCTCATGCTCCAGTGAGGCCCTCCTCTCGTCAGAGTGGTTCAGGCAAGCAGGCTGGTCAGGCAAGCAAGCTGGTCAGGCAGGCAGGTAGATGAGATAGCTCCGTTTGGTAGTGCAATGAATACACCAAACCACTAAAAATCGCCCCTTTTATACGTTTTTTCCCACAATGGCGGCCAATGGCGGTCACCTTCGGGTCTTTCCGGATTATCCGCCATTATCCGCCATTTTGGAAAATGGCGGTCAATGGCGGTCACCTTCGGGTCTTTCCGGTAAATCCGCCATTATCCGCCATTTTCCCACAATGGCGGACACCTTCGGGTCTTTCCGGTAAATCCGCCATTATCCACCATTTTGGAAAATGGCGGTCAATGGCGGTCACCTTCGGGTCTTTCCGTTAACATATCCGCTATTTTCTCACAATGGCGGCCGGGAAAAACCCCAGTACATCAAAAGACACGGAGAGACACAGACAAGTCTGGACATGTCCAAAGGTCACGCTCCATTCACCCAAACCGGAAGTGACGTCATTTTTACATCCGGGTGAAAGTAGCGCTGATTTACGCTTACACTACTACTTACGATTGTGCATCCCCTCAAAAATAGTTCATGCTTTGTGCTGTTTCTCACAAGAATGTCGACTTTCCTATGCTTCACAAGCTCAACCATAGTCTTAGCAACCTCCAATCCTTATGGGGCGACGGCTCTAAATCTGGTTCAAACAATAGCACCGTGCCTTCGGTTGCAGGACCTGTGACAGCATTGCATTTTAAAGTCACAACTTTCTGCGGTGGTGCCGTCAGACGTTTCCTTGGAGTACGCACAGTGCATGAAACTTCACTTATCAATTTGTCTAATAACATTCACCAATTGTTTTGCCTGAATTTTGTGTTTCTCTGGCAAGGCAGTCCGGATGAGGTTTACCATGTGGCTTCCGTTCGCAGCTTTTTCATCACTGCTCGGCTTTTTGTTTATATATTCCTCAATGACGTTGAATCCTAATCGGAACAGGGAGAGTTCTATCGTCACCCGAATCTCACACAATGGAGAATTGAGTTCTTATCCATCCAAGAAATCCAATGGCAGTCTCATTTGCTGCCTCCAGTTTGAGTTCTTCAGGCATCAGTGCTCTCAAATCACTAATTTCTGTGTGTATCCAGCCACGACCGCGGCAGAAGACTCACTTGCGATCCGGTATCCCACAGTGCTTTAGTCGCTACCCCATCAACCCGACAGTTCGCCATGCAGTTCTTTCCAATCAGCCTGGCAACTTTGTGGTTCCTACCATAGGTTACCTTGACCTTTTCTGTGGGATAGCTGGTCGTCGAACAAGTCTTCACTTCAAAACCATTTTCCTCTGTTGTTGACTGGGACTTCAGGTTGCCGGTCATGTCTGGTTCCTTTGACACAACCGGACTCAGTTTCCCTGTTGATTAGGTTGACGACCGGATTTCTTACAACCCCGGTGCCAATGTTCCGATGAACCACATTTGTAGCAATGATCGCATGATGACCCCTTGCCAGCATCCTTGCAAGATTGACAACACATCTCACCTGAAAATGGTTGTTTATCCCTCTTGTCCCCTCTCCAAGAACTGTTGTTACTCGACCGCATGTCCGCTCTACAAGAATTATCAGTGGATGAAGTGTCACCAGGTTTTTCCACTTTCTCCAGTCGACTGCATAGTGCGGCAATTTCTGTTTTTAAGGCCTTCATTTCCATCGGCAGTGTCCCTTTGACTGGTTTTGGTTTAGAAGCTGCACCACACTGTCCATCCCACCCTCGTCGCCAATGTCGCTTAGAATCCCATTTGAGGTTACTCTCGCTCTGTTCCTCCCAAAGCCTACTTTTGTTGATGTTCAGTCTCATGAGCGACCACATTGTTCAGTTTCGCAAGCAGATCTTCGTCGCTGATGGTTTCATCCTCAAGACATGCTCGCAGTTCCTGGAGGACAACATTGTTCTGGAACCCAGATAAAACTGTCCTACAAAACATGCTCTGAATTAAACGCTCATCATAGCGGACATCAGCGGGTTCTTGATCTGAGGCAACAGTCACCTTTTGCTTCAGATCCATAGCGCGGGTGAGGAAAGTTTGTGTATCCTTCTTTTCACCTTGTACACCAGAACACAACAGGTGATATAATTCAGTAGCAATTTTATTCTTATAATAGGATCTTAGCATCCGTCGTATTGCCTGCAGTCGGACTCCCTTGACATGGAAATAGCTTCTCAACCCCATTCCAGGTGCCATGGCTCGATGAATAGCCTGGATATTATCATCCTCAGAATAGCCCTGTTTCAGAGCAATGTCTATCTGATAGTTAAGGCTCAAAAGTCTTAGCCGGTCCGTCTGATAAGAGTCTTTGATCTGTCCGGAAATTTTAAACTCCTTTCTCCAGCCTGATAGTGGCATAGTGAGTTCTGGTTGAGTAGCTAAGGTGTCACCAGCAATGTTCGTACTGCTTGGTGATTCGGCAAGGTCATCGATAAAACTCTCAATACTCAAGTGTGTGGGTAATCCCCCATCTTCCTTAGTCACTTCAGTACTGAGGAACTTCTCAACTGACCTAATTAGCTTCGTTCTCTCATGTTCTACAGTATGACTACCAGGGACACCCTGACATTTCGACAAGTCTACTAGCTGAGCAGCTGTCAGGGCATAGATTTTCTGTTTAACAGAGAACTCGTATTCAGGATCAGTCATGTTGACATGAGCAGAGAACCTATATGGATAAAATACTGTCAAGAGTCAACTACAGATAAAATAACAATTGTGTACTGTGGTAACTAGAAGCGAATGATGCTAGTGACTGACCCACACCATACATAAACTCCTGAAATTTACGTCAGTCTCGGTCTTCGACCCCATAACACATATATACCAAATATTCAATGGAATCAACCAATGTGTTATCCTGTACTAGTTACCTGTACCTGTGTGGCTGTTGTAGAATAATTCAGTTTCTTCCAATGTATATGCAACGAATAACAGTTTGTGTGAATCAGTGGCGACACATCAATGACAGTTTTATATATGCTCAGTTCATTTCACCTCAACTATTTTTCTAACATTACCTTTCGAAAGGTGAATCAATTACATACAATAAAGTTCAGCTACAATAGTTCAGTATCGCATCTGTCGTAAATCATTCGTCTAATTACAAGCGTCTAGTCCGTCATTCATAATCCAGCCGTCGTCCATTAGAGAATATCCGCGTCCATAATCCGAAGACCTATTCCATTTTCCATATAACAGTGTTAGCACCAAATTCAAAAAGACAATCATAGTATAAATAAACATAGGCTTGTTTCCTGCAACAGAGAAGCGGTCAACAGTTTTCAATGATGCCGGCAAGACATCATGATGTTCCAAAAATATCAAATCCGTATCGCTGATCAGTATTCTTAATCCGTAATATTCGTTTTAGAGTCGTTATCCAAAAAAGATGTATCTCAGTCACGCTTTGATTGTGACTGTTCATATGAGCACCATGAGGATATTGAAGTACATGTGTTCATACGGCCCCTAGCCCCGGGTTAAGCGGAATTAGACACAAGTTACGAAACGTAGCGCCATAGATCTTGCACGCTACGTTCGTACTTTGCTATCAGCATGCGATATGTATCGCATATGTATCGATATGTATCCTGGCTCGGGACTGTTATTCTTTCATTGACTGTTCAGTTGTAGCTGCTTCACTCCTCACTGGCAGAAAACGAACCAAAGTGTCCAACAGGCAGACTCTTTTACATCTATGGATAGCGACTTTGACACAAAGTAGGCAGGATATAGTGGACATACATCAGGAAAATACAGTTGGTGTCTTCCCAATCAATTATCCACAGTAAGGTGACTGCTGTCACAATACTACTCCAACACAGTGAAATGCTCTCGCACTGTTCTTGGTTCAGGTTAGTTACTTTCCCCTACTGACAATTCATAGAGCTCGGTTGATGTTCATTTTTACGTCAGAAGAGTTTATTGTATTACCCTCGTCATGTAACGCACTTGGATGAGTATTCCCATTTTCCCACTACTGATGAAAAATTGATAATTCACTGTTTTTTCCCCTGGTAGAATCATCAGTATTTTACTCTCCATATTTCCTCTTCTCGTCGTGTATTCTGGTTTAATAATTTATGTACATATGTACAGTTTTTAAATGCCTGGACATTTAATTTTCCTGTCAACCCAGTAAATCGATTCGAGAGAGAGGATGCTTCTCGTATAAGTCAGTCCCAACAAGCATCACATCATTCTAGTCCGTTGAACATCTAGTCCACTTTGCTTTGGGTACTCGACAATGTATAGCAGTAGTAATGGGGTCCTGCTGTGAGTGGACCAATCAGAATTGAGAACGAAAGTGACGTCATCCTGTGACGTAATTAGGGTGTGGTCGTAAGAAACCGGAAAAACCGGTTTAACCGGTAAAACCGGTTTTTCCGGTCGTAAGAAACCGGTAAAACCAGTTTAACCGGTTTAAATAGGGCGGTATGGTGACAGCCCCTTTGTTAGCTAACAATAAAAACATCACGTGACCCTTAGACGGCTAATAGGATAAAAGGAGAGAGTTTCCGAGTTCAGTCGTCACATGCCACTGGCGCACGAAGGTGCGTTTTTACGTATTTGGTCGATCTCCTGTCTCGGTATACAATGGATGACGAGAAAACATTTGATGAAGGTAAGTTCGCATTATTAATCATTCCTTTGAGCACAAGCAGTTCGTTTCTTAAAAGAAGGTCTTTCATATATTATAGACTGACACATCGCGCTGTATTAGTGTAAATGCCATGAATAGTTAACCGACGGTGCGTATATAGTTAACTGACCGTACGGGTTAAAACCGTGTACATCGTATTGTCACAGTCTACCGAACATCTATTGCCCTTCTCCGTGTGCCGCGGTCCATTACACTTTAGCGATCTCCTTTGATACGTGTCGGTGCACACTGAAACGACATTCTTTCTTTCTTGGATTTTCCTAGTCTAAAACAGTTGGATAATATAGGTTTATTATTTATTATGCCTTTAATATATATATATATGGGGAGAATTTCTGTTAAATACTGGTCAGACCCACGGATGCGTGTATAGTTAACTGACCGTACGGGTTAAAACCGTGTACATCGTATTGTCACAGTCTACCGAACATCTATTGCCCTTGTCCGTGTGCCACGGTCCATTACACTTTAGCTATCTCCTTTGATACGTGTCGGTGCACACTGAAACGACATTCTTTCTTTCTTGGATTTTCCTAGTCTAAAACAGTTGGATAATATAGATTTATTATTTATTATGCCTTTAATATATAAATGGGGAGAATTTCTGTTAAATGCTGGTCAGACCCACGGATTCGTGTATAGTTAACTGACCGTACGGGTTAAAACCGTGTACATCGTATTGTCACAGTCTACCGAACATCTATTGCCCTTGTCCGTGTGCCACGGTCCATTACACTTTAGCGATCTCCTTTGATACGTGTCGGTGCACACTGAAACGACATTCTTTCTTTCTTGGATTTTCCTAGTCTAAAACAGTTGGATAATATAGGTTTAGTATTTATTAGGCCTTTAGTATATAAATGGGGAGAATTTCTGTTAAATGATGGTCATACCGACGATGCGTGTATAGTTAACTGACCGTACGGGTTAAAACCGTGTACATCGTATTGTCACAGTCTACCGAGCATCTATTGCCCTTGTCCGTGTGCCACGGTCCATTACACTTTAGAGATCTCCTTTGATACGTGCCGGTGCACACTGAAACGACATTCTTTCTTTCTTGGATTTTTCTAGTCTAAAACAGTTGGATAATCTAGATTTATTATTTATTCGGCCTTTAATATATAGATGGGGAGAATTTCTGTTAAATACTGGTCATACCGACGAAGCGTATCGTCCGCAAAAGCGCCCGTAACGCCAGCATGCGCCCGTTTCATCGCTCTTCGATATCTGAGAAAAAGAGAAAGATCAACACGTTCACAAGTTTTCATATATTTTATTATCTCCAATGATGCCGTACCCAAGCTGGGGCCGCTATGGGTATGTTTACAATTCATAACGTAGGAGTGATATCAGTTTTAATCACGTTATTGTCAATGTTCGTGAATTCTTGAAGTTCATCTTCGTTCATCATCATCTTTTCGCTTTATTTCTTTATTTCAGCATTCGACAGTGAGCTTCTTAAATCACCGTCAGTTTTTTTCTTTCTGATCATTATTATTCGGTGTACCAAGTCCTAATCAGACTCGATATCTTCCAATCCGGTAAAGTCCGTGGGCAACCTGTCCTTAAAGAGCTGTTTCCGCATCTTGATGGCGTTTTTTAGGGCCTCTCTTTGAGGTAAACCCATATCCTCGTCTAAGTATCTCTTTGTTTTCATGATGGCCCTGTGGTCAGGATCACTTTTCATTTCAAGAGTAATCGAGGTATAGTTTTCATACGGAGCCATTGCAGATTTTATGATTCGTGGTTGCATGTTGATATAGGCCTTCTGTAAAGTCTCTTCATCCTGTCCATCTGCCTGGATAGCAGCGGCGTGTGCGTTAATTGCGTTGTCCACAATGCGATCCCAAAATGACGACTCCCCTTCGTCCGTGTCTGAATCACCCAAACTTTCGCTTTTCGCGGATGAGCTAGTGCTGTCCGCATCAGACCATGAGTTTTCAGCACTGTCATCGCCATATGATGAGTTCACGGGGTCCGTATCATCGCATAGACTCTCACTGTATACATCAGAGGCCTCGTCGGTGTCTTCATACCCATGAATATTCTTCCTATGTCGGATCATATCGTAGTACCTGGTGAACGATCGGTTACACTCTGAGCAAGAATAAGACATGTTGAACTGAGCGACAAAAATGAAATGAGTTAGTCTTTCTAATAGTGTTGTATTTATGAATGATGATCGCAGCGCCATCTATACACCGATATGAACTCACGCTGTGCATGGAGGGGGTCCTATCCGATTGGTTAATAAACCTTCACGGCGTAATGCTTTGACATATCTCTCTCCCTTCACGTAAGGCGCTAGCATCGCTCATCTCCACCAACGTCCGGTAGTAGCGGGCGTTTGCGCCCGCAAACGCCCGCAAGCGCCCGTTTCAACGCCCTTCGATATCTGAGAGAAAGAGAGAGATCAGCATATTCACAAGTTTTCATATATTTTATTATCCCGCAAAAGCGCCCGCAACGCCCGCAAGCGCCCGCAGAAACGCCCGCAACGCCCGCAAGCGCCCGCTTCAACGCCCTTCGATATCTAAGAGAAAGAGAGACATCAGCATATTCACAAGTTTTCATATATTTTATTATCCCGCAAAAGCGCCCGTAACGCCCGTAAGCGCCCGCAAAAACGCCCGCAACGCCCGCAAAAACGCCCGCAACGCCCGCAAAAGAGCCCGCAACGCCCGCAAGCGGCCGTTTCGACGCCCTTCGATATCTGAGAGAAAGACAGAGATCAGTATATTCACTAGTTTACATATATTTTATTATCCCGGAAAAGCGCCCGCAAGCGCCCGTTTCAACGCCCTTCGATATCTGATAAAAAGAAAGAGATCAACACGTTCACAAGTTTTCAAATATTTTATTAGCCTCGGCTAAGTGTAAAAGTGTTGACCGTAAACACACCTACAGCCTCCCGAAGCTTTGCCTGATTCACGATATTAGGATCGTAAAACTGGAACATTGTAGCGGCATATTATCTGACGTTGTATATTTCTGGAATCTCACCGTCTCTTAGTAATAAAGCTGTATGTAAAACCGCCAAACACCTTTTAGGTGTGTATTCCGGTTCATCGCATATTTCTGGAATCTCATCGTCTCTTAGTAATAAATCAGTATCTCACACCAAACTGCTTTATGGAGTGTGCGTAGTTAACATAACCGTTGCTGGAGACAGATCAACCCGACACCATGCAGACAGACGAACACTATAGCGTGTGGCGAAAGATGTGATTTCATAATACGTGATTTCAGTAATTCTGCATTCAGTGTTTCGAACCTCTTTATATCATTGTGATATCCGCGGGTTCTCATCAGGGGGTGCGGTTTAGTATAATGGTAGACTAATTCTTTGCACATACATATTTGCAGGAACCTTTTCCTTGAATATCGGAATTTAAACTGGGATGTACCAGTACTAATTTTCTGGAGGGCGTGCACCGGTTAGGTGTCTAATTCGATATTTTAATGTGACCTCATCTGCATATTATCAGAGCCTGCATCAAGTCATGGTAGGTGGGCATACACCGTGAAGGTGTCTCGTTTGGTACCGTATAATAAAGTGCATATTAATAGAGCCTGCACCAATTTATGGTAGGTGGGCACGCACGGTATAGGTGTCTCATTCGATATATTAAAAGTTTAATGCATCTGCATAATATCAGAGCCTGCACCAATTTATGGTAGGTGGGCATGCACCGTCTAGGTGATTTCGTTCAGTATTCACTTTATAGGTGAACAGAACCATTCAACGCCGGACAGGTCTTCTCGTTCAGTATTCACTTTATAGGTGAAGGAACTGATCAACGCACCGTTTAGGTGTGGGAAATCAACATACGCTTTATAGGCGATGAGATTTGTTTCTTTCCTTTGTCCGACGTTATGACTGTCCGCTATGCTGGTTTTGGAATACTCTCAGCTAGCCAGCCCGGCATTGTCTTATATAAGGATAGCTGCTGGGCGCGCGGACCTTGGCGAAAGCACTAGAGAGAGAATCGTAAAATCCGTCCGTCATTTGCAGATTTGTGTTTCTTTTCCTAATGAAAAGTTGAAAAGCTGGCAGTAAAGCTCACTGTGCGTCGTAATAAATCGGCAAAATACGTACAAGTAAGTTTACTCTATACGTATACAGCAATTATGACTGGAATGTTCCAACTTCTTGGTCTACATGCTTGGTATACAGTAAATTTTCAAACAAATTCATATGGCATTGATATGACGTCACAGTTTCCATAGCAAATTTGGAGTCCAATGGAAATCACTTGAGAGAATGGGTAATATATATCATTTTAATCATCTCCATTGATAAACTTGGTCGATATCTGTACTTCTTTCAATACAATTTCGCCATTTTCGCTGCATTTCTGGGTTTCTAGTGTCGAGCGCCTGCATGGTTGAGTAGCTGATCTGTCTCCATTTATCAGAATATAGAACGAGCCAAATGCTCATATCATTTGGCTTGTTGGGATAAAATCCCACGAACGATAATGAAATTCCCATGATGGGCAGCGTTTTCCTCTGTATATCTGTAAATCCAATTCGCTGGTCTACATTTCAATAGCCATAGGTCCAACCATCTAATCTCTCATCATTCTATTGAAGAACATAGATTTTGTAGCTGAAATATCACAGGTATTCAGATAAATATATAATACGGCTCTTTTCATCACGAATCCTCTGGTTCGTTTAAGTGTGGGAAATCAACACACGCTTTATAGGCGATGAGATTTGTCTCTTTCCTTCGTCCGACGTTATAACTGTCAGCTATGCTGATTTTGGAATACTCTGAAATATCACTGGTATTCAGATAAATTTATAGTACTGCACGGATCCTCTGATTCTCGGTTCTTAGGTGGTAAAGAAAGCAAATATCATTCATATGATGCAGCGGCATATACTTTAGGACGCGATTTCCGATTTCCTCCCTCTGCTTGTTCCGTATTGATTGGAAGTATCCATTACTTTGATGTAGGTTTATACAGGGCACGATAACATATACCAACCGCAGCTGTGTTGAGCGCATTTCCTCTCGATAATATCATGCGTATCTGTTAGTTCTTGGCTGGCTGTGTATATACGAACTCCCATCGTCTCGTATCCCCCATTTCGGGACCATTTTGGTCCTGTGTGTTGTGCGTTTTTACGCATGTATCTTAGTTAAATGTCTATTTCCATTCGAATAGAACGGGAGAGAATATTTGAGTGGACTTTTGGCATTCTTGTATAGCATCGCACATTAATAATATATGCATATTACGTAGCACTGGCGTTTATAGCTGGTTTATGCGAACACAATGTTGAGGCCGACTGATTAATTTCAGCAAAACAACCAACTTTCTAGGTTTGTTGTTCAACTCGCCAATCGATGACATCTCCGTACGCGATTAAATCGTCGTATGGGATTCTGATCAATGTGTTAAATCCTGTTATGATTTCGTTCAGCAAAGTGAGACGTAAAGTCTTCCTGACCACAAGGATATTATAGTGGGTAGCACATTTATAACTGGATAATTTGTGAGTGCATGACGTTAGCCTATTTGGCTATGTTCTGGTTAGTGAATCCGACTCCACTCCAAGAAAACTGTAAGGATCAAGCGAGTAACTCGAAAAACGGGAAACCCATGATACACGTGTGAGGTCAGGGTTGGACACAAGGTCCGCAAGTTCAGTGTAAAAGTGTTGACCGTAAACACACCTACAGCCTCCCGAAGCTTTGCCTGATTCACGATATTAGGATCGTAAAACTGGAACATTGTAGCGGCATATTATCTGACGTTGTATATTTCTGGAATCTCGCCGTCTCTTAGTAATAAAGCTGTATGTAAAACCGCCAAACACCTTTTAGGTGTGTATTCTGGTTCATCGCATATTTCTGGAATCTCATCGTCTCTTAGTAATAAATCAGTATCTCACACCAAACTCCTTTTAGGAGTGTGCGTAGTTAACATAACCGTTGCTGGAGACAGATCAACCCGACACCATGCAGACAGACGAACACTATAGCGTGTGGCGAAAGATGTGATTTCATAATACGTGATTTCAGTAATTCTGCATTCAGTGTTTCGAACCTCTTTATATCATTGTGATATCCGCGGGTTCTCATCAGGGGGTGCGGTTTAGTATAATGGTAGACTAATTCTTTGCACATACATATTTGCAGGAACCTTTTCCTTGAATATCGGAATTTAAACTGGGATGTACCAGTACTAATTTTCTGGAGGGCGTGCACCGGTTAGGTGTCTAATTCGATATTTTAATGTGACCTCATCTGCATATTATCAGAGCCTGCATCAAGTCATGGTAGGTGGGCATACACCGTGAAGGTGTCTCGTTTGGTACCGTATAATAAAGTGCATATTAATAGAGCCTGCACCAATTTATGGTAGGTGGGCACGCACGGTATAGGTGTCTCATTCGATATATTAAAAGTTTAATGCATCTGCATAATATCAGAGCCTGCACCAATTTATGGTAGGTGGGCATGCACCGTCTAGGTGATTTCGTTCAGTATTCACTTTATAGGTGAACAGAACCATTCAACGCCGGACAGGTCTTCTCGTTCAGTATTCACTTTATAGGTGAAGGAACTGATCAACGCACCGTTTAGGTGTGGGAAATCAACATACGCTTTATAGGCGATGAGATTTGTTTCTTTCCTTTGTCCGACGTTATGACTGTCCGCTATGCTGGTTTTGGAATACTCTCAGCTAGCTACTACTACTACTATTTTAATTTGAATGGCGCTTTCAATTTAATAAAATTATGCGCGCCAGGTCGTTGCATTGAGTTTGATGTACAACATATATATTGATTTAAAATATCCAACTATACGGATTTGTAATGGATTAAAAAATATGTAGAAAAATCAAACTCCAAATGCGTTATTTAATGTCATGGTGAGGTTAGAGACATAAAAGGAAGGGAGCATGTATGGACCAACACAATTAATTTAATAATAATAAAATCCTAACGACCCTTTCTAAAAAATAAATATAAAACTGAACTAAAAAGGCTAATATAGCACATGCATATTTTGTTTAAACAAAAATTAGACTCATCATATAGATTTAGATTTGACAATGTGAGAAAAATCGAGATTAGATGTAATATCTATACTCATCCTGATGAAGACAGTGAATGATGACCTCGTGGTATCATCAGACACCAATGTCCAACCAGAACAAGCAAGACATTATTTAAAATAAAACTGTTTACCCCAACCCCCTCCCTTAAGCAAATGTAAGAAAATGTATATTAAACAGAGTGGTGAATAAAAACGAGATTTGATGTAATATCTATGCCTGTCCCGATGAACACCGTGAGTGATGACCTCATGGTATCATCAGACACAAATGTCCAATCAGAAAAAGCAAGGATACCATTTAAAACAAAACTCTTTCTCAGAGTAGAAATATTGGTATAATTTCTTAACCACAGGTAAGAAAATATATATTAAACTATTCTAGAATTTTATTATTCATCAACTTGTAATATACATGTACTATTAATTAACCAATAAAACTATTATAAATTATTCCACAGGATGGAAGGGGAGGTAACAGTTGTACCCTCCCCTAGACTAGATGGGAAATGTAGAACAAAATAATAAAATCAATATAAATTAGAATCTGCGTGTGTGCAGTATATATCTATAAATAGCCATAAAAACTTTATCACGGTTTTTTCTAGGCTTTAAAATGGATTCCATGGTATGATTGAAGACACCAGCACATATAAGTTCATTAAAAAAGTTTAATCTCTGATTATTAAATCGTGTACACGATAATAAATAGTGACTGATGCCTTCTTCTACATCACACGCATCACACACTCCAGTGGGATGTAAATTACATCTAAAGAGATATGAATTCAGGGGAATATGCCCGACAAGAAGTCTAAAAACAAGTACTTCAGCGTGGCGATTTGGTAAATTCAAAGAGGCGTCTGTAACTGAAGGCTGAAATTGATAATAAAAACGCCCCTTCTCTGAATTATCCCAGCATTCCTGCCATTTAGATTTAAAATAAGGATATAAACAAGCCATGGCTTCATTTATGGTCAATCCCATATGTATATTAATATCTGGAAGTGCGGATGCGTGCTTAGCAAGAGAGTCCGCAAGCTCATTCCCATATATACCAGAATGGCCCGGAACCCAATCGAAATAAATTACTATATTTTCATAAGTCATCGTAGTGACAAAATATAATATTTCATATAAAATACTTGAAGACCGGCTCCAAGAGAAGTTAAGCATTGCTTGTAAAGAGCTAAGAGAGTCTGTAAAAATTACAGCTCTAGATATACTAGTATCTCTAATAAAATTGAGTGCCATTAATATAGCTGTCAGCTCAGCTGTATAGACACTCACATGATTATTAATTCTAAAGGATTTAGAATATTTTAATTCTGGTATGCAAAATGCAGCACCCACCCTGCCGGACTCTCAGCTAGCCAGCCCGGCATTGTCTTATATAAGGATAGCTGCTGGGCGCGCGGACCTTGGCGAAAGCACTAGAGAGAGAATCGTAAAATCCGTCCGTCATTTGCAGATTTGTGTTTCTTTTCCTAATGAAAAGTTGAAAAGCTGGCAGTAAAGCTCACTGTGCGTCGTAATAAATCGGCAAAATACGTACAAGTAAGTTTACTCTATACGTATACAGCAATTATGACTGGAATGTTCCAACTTCTTGGTCTACATGCTTGGTATACAGTAAATTTTCAAACAAATTCATATGGCATTGATATGACGTCACAGTTTCCATAGCAAATTTGGAGTCCAATGGAAATCACTTGAGAGAATGGGTAATATATATCATTTTAATCATCTCCATTGATAAACTTGGTCGATATCTGTACTTCTTTCAATACAATTTCGCCATTTTCGCTGCATTTCTGGGTTTCTAGTGTCGAGCGCCTGCATGGTTGAGTAGCTGATCTGTCTCCATTTATCAGAATATAGAACGAGCCAAATGCTCATATCATTTGGCTTGTTGGGATAAAATCCCACGAACGATAATGAAATTCCCATGATGGGCAGCGTTTTCCTCTGTATATCTGTAAATCCAATTCGCTGGTCTACATTTCAATAGCCATAGGTCCAACCATCTAATCTCTCATCATTCTATTGAAGAACATAGATTTTGTAGCTGAAATATCACAGGTATTCAGATAAATATATAATACGGCCTTTTCATCACGAATCCTCTGGTTCGTTTAAGTGTGGGAAATCAACATACGCTTTATAGGCGATGAGATTTGTCTCTTTCCTTCGTCCGACGTTATAACTGTCAGCTATGCTGGTTTTGGAATACTCTGAAATATCACTGGTATTCAGATAAATTTATAGTACTGCACGGATCCTCTGATTCTCGGTTCTTAGGTGGTAAAGAAAGCAAATATTCATATGATGCAGCGGCATATACTTTAGGACGCGATTTCCGATTTCCTCCCTCTGCTTGTTCCGTATTGATTGGAAGTATCCATTACTTTGATGTAGGTTTATACAGGGCACGATAACATATACCAACCGCAGCTGTGTTGAGCGCATTTCCTCTCGATAATATCATGCGTATCTGTTAGTTCTTGGCTGGCTGTGTATATACGAACTCCCATCGTCTCGTATCCCCCATTTCGGGACCATTTTGGTCCTGTGTGTTGTGCGTTTTTACGCATGTATCTTAGTTAAATGTCTATTTCCATTCGAATAGAACGGGAGAGAATATTTGAGTGGACTTTTGGCATTCTTGTATAGCATCGCACATTAATAATATATGCATATTACGTAGCACTGGCGTTTATAGCTGGTTTATGCGAACACAATGTTGAGGCCGACTGATTAATTTCAGCAAAACAACCAACTTTCTAGGTTTGTTGTTCAACTCGCCAATCGATGACATCTCCGTACGCGATTAAATCGTCGTATGGGATTCTGATCAATGTGTTAAATCCTGTTATGATTTCGTTCAGCAAAGTGAGACGTAAAGTCTTCCTGACCACAAGGATATTATAGTGGGTAGCACATTTATAACTGGATAATTTGTGAGTGCATGACGTTAGCCTATTTGGCTATGTTCTGGTTAGTGAATTCGACTCCACTCCAAGAAGACTGTAAGGATCAAGCGAGTAACTCGAAAAACGGGAAACCCATGATACACGTGTGAGGTCAGGTTGGACACAAGGTCCGCAAGTTCAGTGTAAAAGTGTTGACCGTAAACACACCTACAGCCTCCCGAAGCTTTGCCTGATTCACGATATTAGGATCGTAAAACTGGAACATTGTAGCGGCATATTATCTGACGTTGTATATTTCTGGAATCTCACCGTCTCTTAGTAATAAAGCTGTATGTAAAACCGCCAAACACCTTTTAGGTGTGTATTCCGGTTCATCGCATATTTCTGGAATCTCATCGTCTCTTAGTAATAAATCAGTATCTCACACCAAACTGCTTTATGGAGTGTGCGTAGTTAACATAACCGTTGCTGGAGACAGATCAACCCGACACCATGCAGACAGACGAACACTATAGCGTGTGGCGAAAGATGTGATTTCATAATACGTGATTTCAGTAATTCTGCATTCAGTGTTTCGAACCTCTTTATATCATTGTGATATCCGCGGGTTCTCATCAGGGGGTGCGGTTTAGTATAATGGTAGACTAATTCTTTGCACATACATATTTGCAGGAACCTTTTCCTTGAATATCGGAATTTAAACTGGGATGTACCAGTACTAATTTTCTGGAGGGCGTGCACCGGTTAGGTGTCTAATTCGATATTTTAATGTGACCTCATCTGCATATTATCAGAGCCTGCATCAAGTCATGGTAGGTGGGCATACACCGTGAAGGTGTCTCGTTTGGTACCGTATAATAAAGTGCATATTAATAGAGCCTGCACCAATTTATGGTAGGTGGGCACGCACGGTATAGGTGTCTCATTCGATATATTAAAAGTTTAATGCATCTGCATAATATCAGAGCCTGCACCAATTTATGGTAGGTGGGCATGCACCGTCTAGGTGATTTCGTTCAGTATTCACTTTATAGGTGAACAGAACCATTCAACGCCGGACAGGTCTTCTCGTTCAGTATTCACTTTATAGGTGAAGGAACTGATCAACGCACCGTTTAGGTGTGGGAAATCAACATACGCTTTATAGGCGATGAGATTTGTTTCTTTCCTTTGTCCGACGTTATGACTGTCCGCTATGCTGGTTTTGGAATACTCTCAGCTAGCCAGCCCGGCATTGTCTTATATAAGGATAGCTGCTGGGCGCGCGGACCTTGGCGAAAGCACTAGAGAGAGAATCGTAAAATCCGTCCGTCATTTGCAGATTTGTGTTTCTTTTCCTAATGAAAAGTTGAAAAGCTGGCAGTAAAGCTCAATGTGCGTCGTAATAAATCGGCAAAATACGTACAAGTAAGTTTACTCTATACGTATACAGCAATTATGACTGGAATGTTCCAACTTCTTGGTCTACATGCTTGGTATACAGTAAATTTTCAAACAAATTCATATGGCATTGATATGACGTCACAGTTTCCATAGCAAATTTGGAGTCCAATGCAAATCACTTGAGAGAATGGGTAATATATATCATTTTAATCATCTCCATTGATAAACTTGGTCGATATCTGTACTTCTTTCAATACAATTTCTCCTTTTATCAGAATATGGAACGAGCCAAATGCTCATATCATTTGGCTTGTTGGGATAAAATCCCACGAACGATAATGAAATTCCCATGATGGGCAGCGTTTTCCTCTGTATATCTGTAAATCCAATTCGCTGGTCTACATTTCAATAGCCATAGGTCCAACCATCTAATCTCTCATCATTCTATTGAAGAACATAGATTTTGTAGCTGAAATATCACAGGTATTCAGATAAATATATAATACGGCTCTTTTCATCACGAATCCTCTGGTTCGTTTAAGTGTGGGAAATCAACATACGCTTTATAGGCGATGAGATTTGTCTCTTTCCTTCGTCCGACGTTATAACTGTCAGCTATGCTGGTTTTGGAATACTCTGAAATATCACTGGTATTCAGATAAATTTATAGTACTGCACGGATCCTCTGATTCTCGGTTCTTAGGTGGTAAAGAAAGCAAATATCATTCATATGATGCAGCGGCATATACTTTAGGACGCGATTTCCGATTTCCTCCCTCTGCTTGTTCCGTATTGATTGGAAGTATCCATTACTTTGATGTAGGTTTATACAGGGCACGATAACATATACCAACCGCAGCTGTGTTGAGCGCATTTCCTCTCGATAATATCATGCGTATCTGTTAGTTCTTGGCTGGCTGTGTATATACGAACTCCCATCGTCTCGTATCCCCCATTTCGGGACCATTTTGGTCCTGTGTGTTGTGCGTTTTTACTCATGTATCTTAGTTAAATGTCTATTTCCATTCGAATAGAACGGGAGAGAATATTTGAGTGGACTTTTGGCATTCTTGTATAGCATCGCACATTAATAATATATGCATATTACGTAGCACTGGCGTTTATAGCTGGTTTATGCGAACACAATGTTGAGGCCGACTGATTAATTTCAGCAAAACAACCAACTTTCTAGGTTTGTTGTTCAACTCGCCAATCGATGACATCTCCGTACGCGATTAAATCGTCGTATGGGATTCTGATCAATGTGTTAAATCCTGTTATGATTTCGTTCAGCAAAGTGAGACGTAAAGTCTTCCTGACCACAAGGATATTATAGTGGGTAGCACATTTATAACTGGATAATTTGTGAGTGCATGACGTTAGCCTATTTGGCTATGTTCTGGTTAGTGAATTCGACTCCACTCCAAGAAGACTGTAAGGATCAAGCGAGTAACTCGAAAAACGGGAAACCCATGATACACGTGTGAGGTCAGGTTGGACACAAGGTCCGCAAGTTCAGTGTAAAAGTGTTGACCGTAAACACACCTACAGCCTCCCGAAGCTTTGCCTGATTCACGATATTAGGATCGTAAAACTGGAACATTGTAGCGGCATATTATCTGACGTTGTATATTTCTGGAATCTCACCGTCTCTTAGTAATAAAGCTGTATGTAAAACCGCCAAACACCTTTTAGGTGTGTATTCCGGTTCATCGCATATTTCTGGAATCTCATCGTCTCTTAGTAATAAATCAGTATCTCACACCAAACTGCTTTATGGAGTGTGCGTAGTTAACATAACCGTTGCTGGAGACAGATCAACCCGACACCATGCAGACAGACGAACACTATAGCGTGTGGCGAAAGATGTGATTTCATAATACGTGATTTCAGTAATTCTGCATTCAGTGTTTCGAACCTCTTTATATCATTGTGATATCCGCGGGTTCTCATCAGGGGGTGCGGTTTAGTATAATGGTAGACTAATTCTTTGCACATACATATTTGCAGGAACCTTTTCCTTGAATATCGGAATTTAAACTGGGATGTACCAGTACTAATTTTCTGGAGGGCGTGCACCGGTTAGGTGTCTAATTCGATATTGTGGTAAGTAATTTGACCGTAAACACACCTACAGCCTCCCGGAGCTTTGCCTGATTCACGATATTAGGATCGTAAAACTGGAACATTGTATCGGCATATTATCTTATGTTGTATATATTCCTGGAATCTCGCTGTCTACTTGGTAATAAAGCTGTATGTAAAACCGCCAAACACCTTTTAGGTGTGTACTCTG
This sequence comes from Hanleya hanleyi, assembly GCA_036873755.1. Classification (NCBI taxonomy): domain Eukaryota; kingdom Metazoa; phylum Mollusca; class Polyplacophora; order Lepidopleurida; family Hanleyidae; genus Hanleya; species Hanleya hanleyi. Next base: position 27,862 of record JAVTVY010008069.1, read on the forward strand.
GTTCATCCCATATTTCTGGAATCTCATCGTCTCTTAGTACTAAATCAGTATCTAACACCAAACTCCTTTTAGGAGTGTACGTGGTTAACATAACCGTTGCTGGAGACAGATCAACCCGACACCATGCAGACAGACGAACACTAGAACGTGTGGCGAAAAATGTGATTTCAAAATATGTGATTTCAGTAATTCTGCATTCAGTGTTTCGAACCTCTTTATATCATTGTGATATCCGCGGGTTCTCATCAGGGGGTGCGGTTTAGTATAATGGTAGAATAATTCTTTGCACATACATATTTGCAGGAACCTTTTCCTTGACTATCAGAATTTGAACTGGAATGTACCGTTCCGGTGACAGAATTAAAGCCTGCACCAATTTTTAAGTCATGGTAGGTGGGCATGCATGTTTCGTGAAGTTGTCTCATTTGGTACCGTATAACAAAGTTGACAGCATCTGCATATTAATAGAGCCTGCACCAATTTATGGTAGGTGGGCACGCACGATATAGGAGTCTCATTCCATATATTAAAGTTTAATGCATCTGCATAATATCAGAGCCTGCACCAATTTATGGTAGGTGGGCATGCACCGTCTAGGTGATTTCGTTCAGTATTCACTTTATAGGTGAACAGAACCATTCAACGCCGGATAGGTCTTTTCGTTCAGTATTCACTTTATAGGTGAAGGAACTGATCAACGCACCGTTTAGGTGTGGGAAATCAACATACGCTTTATAGGCGATGAGATTTGTTTCTTTCCTTTGTCCGACGCTACAACTGTCTGCTATGCTGGTTTTGGAATACTCTGAGCTAGCCAGCCCGGCATTGTCTTATATAAGGATAGATGCGGGGCGCGCGGACCTTGGCGAAAGCACTAGAGAGAGAATCGTTAAATCCGTCCGTCATTTGCAAATTTGTGTTTCTTTTTCCAATGAAGAGTTGAAAAGCTGGCAGTAAAGCGCACTGTGCGTCGCAATAAATCGGCAAAATATGTACAAGTAAGTTTACTCTATACGTATACGGCAATTATGACTGGACAATTCCAACTTCCTGGTCGACATGCTTGATATGAAGTCATTTTTCAAACAAATTCATATTGCATTGATATAACATCACAGATTCTATAGCAAAATTTGGAATCCAATGGAAATCACTTGATAGTATGTGTAATATATATCATTTTAATCATCTCCATCGATAAACTTGATCGACATCTGTACTTCTTTCAATACAATTTCGCCATTTTCGCTGCATTTCTGGGTTTCTATAGTGTCGAGCGCCTGCATGGTTGGGTAGCTGATCTGTCTCCATTTATCAGAATATAGAACGAGCCAAATGCTCATATCCTTTTGGCTTGTTGGGCTAAAATCCCACGAACGATAATGAAATTCTCATGATGGACAGCGTTTTCCTCTGTATATCTGTAAATCCAATTCGCTGGTCTAACTTTCAATAGCCATAGGTCCAAGCATCTAATCTCTCATTATTCTATGGAAGAACATAGATTTTGTAGCTGAAATATCACAGGTATTCAGATAAATTTATAATACGGCTCTTTTCATCACGAATCCCCTAGTTCGTTTAGGTGTGGGAAATCAACATACGCTTTATAGGCGATGAGATTTGTGTCTTTCCTTTGTCCGACGTTATAACTGTCAGCTATGCTGGTTTAGGAATACTCTGAAATATCACAGGTATTCAGATAAATTTATAATACGGATTTTCATCACGAATCCTCTGGTTCCGGGGTCCTTATGTGGTACAGAAAGCAAATATCATCTTCATATGATGCAGCGGCATATACTTGAGGACGCGATTTCCGATTTCCTCCCTCTGCTTGTTCCGTATTGATTGGAGGTATCCATCATTACTGAACCATATGTGGATCTGTTAGATGTGCGTGTTAGGCATATATTAGTTTGATGTAGGTTTATGCTGGGCACAGTAACCTATGCCATCCGCAGCTGTGTTGAGCGCATTTCCTCTCTATAATATCATGCGTATCTGTTAGTTCTTGGCTGGCTGTGTATATACGAACTCCCATGGTTTCGTATCCCCTATGTCGGGACCATTTTGGTTCTGTGTGTTGTGCGTATTTACGCATATATCTTAGATAAATATCTATTTTCATTCGAATAGAACGGGAGAGAATATTTGAGTGGACGTTTGGCATTCTTGTATAGCATCACGCATTAATAATATATGCATATTTCGTAGCACTGGCGTTACGGCTGGTTTATGCGGACATAATTTTGAGGCCGCCTGATTTAATTTCAGCAAAGCAACCAACTTTCTAGGTTTGTTGCACAACTCGCCAATCGATGACATCTCCGTACGCGATTAAATCGTCGTATGGGATTCTGATAAATGTGTTAAAGCCTGTTATGATTTCGTTCAGCAAAGTGAGACGTAACGTCTTCCTGACCACGAGGGTAGTATAGTGAGTAACACCGTTTAAACTGGATAATTTGTGAGTGGATGACGTTAGCCTATGTGGCTGTGTTCTGGTTAGTGAATCCGACTCCACTCCAGGAAAACTGTAAGGATCAAGCGAGTAACTCGAAAACGAGAAACCCATGATACACGCGTGAGGTCAGGGTTGGACACAAGGCCCGCAATCTCAGTGGTAAGTAATTTGACCGTAAACACACCTACAGCCTCCCGGAGCTTTGCCTGATTCACGATATTAGGATCGTAAAACTAGAACATTGTATCGGCATATTATCTTATGTTGTATATATTCCTGGAATCTCGCTGTCTACTTGGTAATAAAGCTGTATGTAAAACCGCCAAACACCTTTTAGGTGTGTACTCTGGTTCATCCCATATTTCTGGAATCTCATCGTCTCTTAGTACTAAATCAGTATCTAACACCAAACTCCTTTTAGGAGTGTACGTGGTTAACATAACCATTGCTGGAGACAGATCAACCCGACACCATGCAGACAGACGAACACTAGAACGTGTGGCGAAAAATGTGATTTCATAATATGTGATTTCAGTAATTCTGCATTCAGTGTTTCGAACCTCTTTATATCATTGTGATATCCGCGGGTTCTCATCAGGGGGTGCGGTTTAGTATAATGGTAGAATAATTCTTTGCACATACATATTTGCAGGAACCTTTTCCTTGACTATCAGAATTTGAACTGGAATGTACCGTTCCGGTGACAGAATTAAAGCCTGCACCAACTTTTAAGTCATGGTAGGTGGGCATGCATGTTTCGTGAAGTTGTCTCATTTGGTACCGTATAATAAAGTTGACAGCATCTGCATATTAATAGAGCCTGCACCAATTTATGGTAGGTGGGCACGCACGATATAGGTGTCTCATTCCATATATTAAAGTTTAATGCATCTGCATAATATCAGAGCCTGCACCAATTTATGGAAGGTGGGCATGCACCGTCTAGGTGATTTCGTTCAGTATTCACTTTATAGGTGAACAGAACCATTCATCGCCGGATAGGTCTTTTCGTTCAGTATTCACTTTATAGGTGAAGGAACTGATCAACGCACCGTTTAGGTGTGGGAAATCAACATACGCTTTATAGGCGATGAGATTTGTTTCTTTCCTTTGTCCGACGCTACAACTGTCTGCTATGCTGGTTTTGGAATACTCTGAGCTAGCCAGCCCGGCATTGTCTTATATAAGGATAGATGCGGGGCGCGTGGACCTTGGCGAAAGCACTAGAGAGAGAATCGTTAAATCCGTCCGTCATTTGCAAATTTGTGTTTCTTTTTCCAATGAAAAGTTGAAAAGCTGGCAGTAAAGCGCACTGTGCGTCGCAATAAATCGGCAAAATATGTACAAGTAAGTTTACTCTATACGTACACGGCAATTATGACTGGAAAATTCCAACTTCCTGGTCGACATGCTTGATATGAAGTCATTTTTCAAACAAATTCATATTGCATTGATATAACATCACAGATTCTATAGCAAAATTTGGAATCCAATGGAAATCACTTGATAGTATGTGTAATATATATCATTTTAATCATCTCCGGCGATAAACTTGATCGACATCTGTACTTCTTTCAATACAATTTCGCCATTTTCGCTGCATTTCTGGGTTTCTGTAGTGTCGAGCGCCTGCATGGTTGGGTAGCTGATCTGTCTCCATTTATCAGAATATAGAACGAGCCAAATGCTCATATCCTTTTGGCTTGTTGAGCTAAAATCCCACGAACGATAATGAAATTCTCATGATGGGCAGCGTTTTCCTCTGTATATCTGTAAATCCAATTCGCTGGTCTAACTTTCAATAGGTCCAAGCATCTAATCTCTCATTATTCTATGGAAGAACATAGATTTTGTAGCTGAAATATCACAGGTGTTCAGATAAATTTATACTACGGCTCTTTTCATCACGAATCCCCTAGTTCGTTTAGGTGTGGGAAATCAACATACGCTTTATAGGCGATGAGATTTGTGTCTTTCCTTTGTCCGACATTATAGCTGTCAGCTATGCTGGTTTAGGAATACTCTGAAATATCACAGGTATTCAGATAAATTTATAATACGGATTTTCATCACGAATCCTCTGGTTCCGGGGTCCTTATGTGGTACAGAAAGCAAATATCATCTTCATATGATGCAGCGGCATAAAGAGGTTCGAAACACTGAATGCAGAATTACTGAAATCACGTATTATGAAATCACATTTTTCGCCACACGTTCTAGTGTTCGTCTGTCTGCATGGTGTCGGGTTGATCTGTCTCCAGCAACGGTTATGTTAACTACGTACACTCCTAAAAGGAGTTTGGTGTTAGATACTGATTTAGTACTAAGAGACGATGAGATTCCAGAAATATGCGATGAACCAGAATACACACCTAAAAGGTGTTTGGCGGTTTTACATACAGCTTTATTACTAACTAGACGGCGAGATTCCAGGAATATATACAACATAAGATAATATGCCGATACATTGTTCCAGTTTTACGATCCTAATATCGTGAATCAGGCAAAGCTCCGGGAGGCTGTAGGTGTGTTTACGGTCAACACTATTACACTAGCCTCGGCTAATAAAATATTTGAAAACTTGTGAACGTGTTGATCTCTTTCTTTTTATCAGATATCGAAGGGCGTTGAAACGGGCGCTTGCGGGCGCTTTTCCGGGATAATAAAATATATGTAAACTAGTGAATATACTGATCTCTGTCTTTCTCTCAGATATCGAAGGGCGTCGAAACGGCCGCTTGCGGGCGTTGCGGGCGCTTTTGCGGGCGTTGCGGGCGTTTTTGCGGGCGTTGCGGGCGTTTTTGCGGGCGTTGCGGGCGTTTTTGCGGGCGCTTACGGGCGTTACGGGCGCTTTTGCGGGATAATAAAATATATGAAAACTTGTGAATATGCTGATGTCTCTCTTTCTCTCAGATATCGAAGGGCGTTGAAGCGGGCGCTTGCGGGCGTTGCGGGCGCTTGCGGGCGCAAACGCCCGCTACTACCGGACGTTGGTGGAGATGAGCGATGCTAGCGCCTTACGTGAAGGGAGAGAGATATGTCAAAGCATTACGCCGTGAAGGCTTATTAACCAATCGGATAGGACCCCCTCCATGCACAGCGTGAGTTCATATCGGTCTATAGATGGCGCTGCGATCATCATTCATAAATACAACACTATTAGAAAGACTAACTCATTTCATTTTTGTCGCTCAGTTCAACATGTCTTATTCTTGCTCAGAGTGTAGCCGATCGTTCACCAGGTACTACGATATGATCAGACATAGGAAGAATATTCATGGGTATGAAGACACCGACGAGGCCTCTGATGTATACAGTGAGAGTCTATGCGATGATACGGACCCCGTGAACTCATCATATGGCGATGACAGTGCTGAAAACTCATGGTCTGATGCGAACAGCACTAGCTCATCCGAGAAAAGCGAAAGTTTGGGTGATTCAGACACGGACGAAGGGGAGTCGTCATTTTGGGATCGCATTGTGGACAACGCAATTAACGCACACGCCGCTGCTATCCAGGCAGATGGACAGGATGAAGAGATTTTACAGAAGGCCTATATCAACATGCAACCACGAATCATAAAATCTGCAATGGCTCTGTATGAAAACTATACCTCGATTACTCTTGAAATGAAAAGTGATCCTGACCACAGGGCCATCATGAAAACAAAGAGATACTTAGAAGAGGATATGGGTTTACCTCAAAGAGAGGCCCTAAAAAACGCCATCAAGATGCGGAAACAGCTCTTCAAGGACAGGTTGCCCACGGACTTTCCCGGATTGGAAGATATCGAGTCTGATTAGGACTTGGTACACCGAATAATAATGATCAGAAAACTGACGGTGATTTAAGAAGCTCACTGTCGAATGCTGAAATAAAGAAATAAAGCGAAAAGATGATGATGAACGAAGATGAACTTCAAGAATTCACGAACATTGACAATAACGTGATTAAAACTGATATCACTCCTACGTTATGAATTGTAAACATACCCATAGCGGCCCCAGCTTGGGTACGGCATCACATTGGGGATAATAAAATATATGAAAACTTGTGAACGTGTTGATCTTTCTCTTTTTCTCATATATCGAAGGGCGATGAAACGGGCGCTTGCGGGCGTTACGGGCGCTTTTGCGGACGATACGCTTCGTCGGTATGACCAGTATTTAACAGAAATTCTCCCCATCTATATATTAAAGGCCGAATAAATAATAAATCTAGATTATCCAAATGTTTTAGACTAGAAAAATCCAAGAAAGAAAGAATGTCGTTTCAGTGTGCACCGGCACGTATCAAAGGAGATCTCTAAAGTGTAATGGACCGTGGCACACGGACAAGGGCAATAGATGCTCGGTAGATTGTGACAATACGATGTACACGGTTTTAACCCGTACGGTCAGTTAACTATACACGCATCGTCGGTATGACCATCATTTAACAGAAATTCTCCCCATTTATATACTAAAGGCCTAATAAATACTAAACCTATATTATCCAACTGTTTTAGACTAAGAAAATCCAAGAAAGAAAGAATGTCGTTTCAGTGTGCACCGACACGTATCAAAGGAGATCGCTAAAGTGTAATGGACCGTGGCACACGGACAAGGGCAATAGATGTTCGGTAGACTGTGACAATACGATGTACACGGTTTTAACCCGTACGGTCAGTTAACTATACACGCATCCGTGGGTCTGACCAGTATTTAACAAAAATTCTCCCCATATATATATATATTAAAGGCATAATAAATAATAAACCTATATTATCCAACTGTTTTAGACTAGGAAAATCCAAGAAAGAAAGAATGTCGTTTCAGTGTGCACCGACACGTATCAAAGGAGATCGCTAAAGTGTAATGGACCGTGGCACACGGACAAGGGCAATAGATGTTCGGTAGACTGTGACAATACGATGTACACGGTTTTAACCCGTACGGTCAGTTAACTATATACGCACCGTCGGTTAACTATTCATGGCATTTACTCTAATACAGCGCGATGTGTCAGTCTATAATATATGAAAGACCTTCTTTTAAGAAACGAACTGCTTGTGCTCAAAGGAATGATTAATAATGCGAACTTACCTTCATCAAATGTATTCTCGTCATCCATTGTATACCGAGACAGGAGATCGACCAAATACGTAAAAACGCACCTTCGTGCGCCAGTGGCATGTGACGACTGAACTCGGAAACTCTCTCCTTTTATCCTATTAGCCGTCTAAGGATCACGTGATGTTTTTATTGTTAGCTAACAAAGGGGCTGTCACCATACCGCCCTATTTAAACCGGTTAAACTGGTTTTACCGGTTTCTTACGACCGGAAAAACCGGTTTTACCGGTTAAACCGTTTTTTCCGGTTTCTTACGACCACACCCTAATTACGTCACAGGATGACGTCACTTTCGTTCTCAATTCTGATTGGTCCACTCACAGCAGGACCCCATTACTACTTATAGCGATCCAATCCTGGTCACGGCACCAAATGTTACCCCTCAACTGGGCCTGGAGACAGGAAGTCGACAGTGACGCACACAACAACAGTGTAAATCTGAAAATATAGGTTTACTCGGTTTACAATCAGACCGAACACCAAACACGTGTTCTCTGTGCAGCTCAGTGACGTCACAAAGGATTATTACATAGCACATTTTATCACCGGAATAAATGTGTCATTGTGATGACTGATGTTACCATGATTGTTTTACACTAAGGCAAACTTATTCTATACTAAGTATTCTTCACTAACGCCAGATGATTTAGTACTCAAGAATCCTCTTGGAACGTTCACACTAATGAGTAAATGTATACGAAGTCAGTTACATGAAAATAAATCCAACCGGGAAACATTGCATCAGAAACGTGCCAAATATATGGGTTATCAGTTGCAGTAATCGAAAGTTATCTTTACGGTACAAACTGTGACTAGAAAATCATGCAATATGCTGTAGACTCAAACTAACAATGCTTCTCTTTGGTTTTACACTAAAATAATATAGCCAACATACCTGAAAATATAGGTTTATTCGGTTTACAAACGGAACGAACACCAAACACGTGTTCTCTGTACAGCTCAGTGACGTCACAAAGGATTATTACAAATCGTAGACCGTCACTCTGACCCGAGCAACCCGGAACAGCGGAATAGGACTTTTCCTGGTGAGGCTGAATTATGTCATCTCTATTATACACAAAAAATGGGGGGAGGCTTAGCCCTTACAACGCATGTCTCATATTAGAGGGCCATAGTCTCAATCACCACACAACTTGTCCACATTACAGATGTGACACAGAATAATACAGCCCTACATACAGTACCGCATTGAGAATCTGTGCATTTTATGACTTTAAGAGTGCTGGGATTTTCTACATATGTGGGACGGTTTAGGATCTTTTTCAGATTAGGAGCCTGTCTCTGGCTTTTAATGAATTTCACATATTTTAGAACATTTTGCATTTGATGACTCACCTGCTGTATATTCACATTTTGCACAATTTTGGAATATATGTCCACGCTATGTGGATTATATGTGTTTACGAACGCCGAGCTTTTGTTCGTTGATTTCGGTTTGGGGATTCTTAAGAACGTAATGTTATGTGACTTGTCTTTATTCAGACCTGTCTTGCTGATCTCTTTCGGAAATCCCCTACATATATATACATCTGAAAACTAACAAACATTGGATATGCATAAGAATGGCGTTTGATCTATACGTCACAAATTCCATATCCAATATCCATTCACCTAGAAATACTTCAAATGCAGATACGCATATTGGACAGCAGTTCAGTATGGCAAGTGTCATCATAGCAGAGAATGCAATCCAGGAAGGTATACAAACAAAATCTGATCCAAATTTGATCTTCTCTGCACAAACGTGCTCATTCTGTTCATGCAACTTGAAGCATGATGTCTGATCAAAATCCAGATCAAACGCCATTCTTATGCATATCCACTGTTTGTTGGTTTCTAGATGTATATATATGTAGGAGATTTCCGAAAGAGATCATCAAGATACGCATGCATAAAGCCACCGAATAACGTTCTTATCGCATACAAATTGCTTGAAATCTAAGCGCACGAAAATTCTTGATTTGTTGAAGGTAGTTGCCAACTATAAGTCGGGAGGAGATCAGCAAACACATCTCCATCTATGTTGATCACTTGTTCGTTCCAAACTTGACTATGGCTCTTTTGTTTACAATCCCATAAAGAAAGCTTATATGTCGAAGCAGGTGAATTTCCTTTAGAACTTCGAAGAATTAAACTATCACTGCAATATATCACAAAATTGCGATCAAACCACTCGAATCCTGCATATAATTGTGTTTTAAACCCTCAGTACGTGGATTTCTATTTAAAAAAACCTATCATTCGACCTCTTGGAATTCGTATGAAAACACACATTGTGGCAGCTGGTATTACTCTTAGTCAAATTTTACCTAACAAGCTCTTACCAATTCCACCATGGCAGTTAGCTAAGCCAGAAGTAGATTTTACACTAACGAAATATAGAAAGGCAGACACGAGCCAGTTCGTGTATAAACAAGAATTTGGTCTGCTGAGAGAAAAAAACAGATCGCATCAGGCTATTCATACAGAACGTCCTAAAGATGGTGAGGGAGTAGCATGTGCTACTATCTTTAGTTCCAAAACTAAAACCTGTCGAATACCAGGTAAAATTCGATATTCAGTGTAGAAACAAAAGCTATAAGGTCGGCTTTGGAAGGTATTGGGTCCAGTAAAAGGAGAAAAAAATATGTCATTTTCTCGAGACAGAACTGATGATGGCAGATATACGGCAAATAGAATGTTCGAACCGGAATGAAGATGTGTAGAGTCAATTCTCGAGAACAGAATTTCAAGCCGGTCACAAAAGCGGGGAACAACTGACCGAACGCAGTCCTGAAAGTGCCAACGCAACTTTATCGATATCCAGAAAGCACACGTGACAGGCCCAAGTATTCTGAAACTTAGATATATATTTCTATTCCTACGAAGTAGGCTACAGCTCGCAAATTGTCCGGTAATGAGTCAGTGAGCCAGTCCATTCGAATCCTTTCGTCGGCAAAATAAGGAGAACCGTTGACATTAGAACCTTGATTTTTGGCATGAACGTGCATTAGGGCATTGTTACCAGCAAGTTCTGATCTGAAATAATTCTAATTAAAATTAGATTTATAATTAACACTTCAGTATATTGTTATAGATATATGTAAACAGTAGCCTTTAACGTGTATCCTATTTCACATCCAAACATTTCATCATTGACCACATCAGGCTTCAAATTCAGGTCAAATTACCCAATGATGGTGAAATATCCTACATCAACCAATTAAGTCAGCCTGGTGCAATAACCCAGCAGAAGAAAGAAAGATGTGGTATCATCCTTCAGATTAGTCTGTGTGAGCAACAATGATACAAGTTTACTGAGGGTGAAACAAAGCCATGACGGCTGTTTAAAGGGTCTTAATTTATTTTCTTTGGGTAGAATTTAACTAGATAAAGTAACTTTGATCATCATGCCAAGAAAACTGTGGTCCGTTTTGCTCCAGCGTTTTATCGCATTTAATGAGCATCAGTTACCACCACCGAGTCCTGTCCGGCTAAAAATACCCTGTCATTGATCCACATTCCACTGTATACCACATGGCCCTATTACTGAGGTTAATCTTACGTGCATCTGGGACAATTCCACAACTGCCCGACAGCATAGGCCTACTGCATATACCCTCAAACAATCAGCGCTGTTTGCAAAACTTAAATTGTTAAACCATATATGAAATAATATAGCAGAAAACATTGATGTGAGTTATGATATGTACACTATGACCAAAGACATGTTCATAATGTGCTAATCGGATAGTTAGGACAATCATTACTTTGTATCAGAGAGTGTGTGACTTGGATTCAAGGGTTAAGACTTTGGAGGGAAATACAATTTTGACAGCAGAAATATATGACCCCGCCATTTGCTGATTAGAGCGATAAAACAGGGTAGGCTAAATGGACCCTTTTCAATGCAGTATTTCTTGGCATGGATGTGAAAATATGAGAACATACTTTGGGTTTTTTTTGTACCTCTTGAATATTGACTATATATCACACTTGGATATAATTTGAACAAAAAATTACATGTGTAAACAAAATATGTCTAAATTTCTCTTGTCATTTCAAATCTTGATCCATTTTGATTCCTTGATTAGGGGATACAGAATCACTGCCACGGAGTGTGTTGGTGTGTCACAGCAATGCAATTCCGATTCACACAACGAAGCTGAAGTGGTTTAACGTTTATCAATGAAGAAAATCACCGATCAACCGCCATAGAATATAATGTGAAACAAGAAAACCGGAATAGTACATTCATCAGATTGCCGATACCCAAAATGTGTTGTCTCATATACATGTACCTAGATAACAACGTGATGTAAAGACGCTATTTATTCGTCTTTGTACCGGTTATGCTCAGGAGAATGACATAGAATCATTATTATCGTGTGCATAGAAGGTGTTGGTCTTGAGTTGAATTGCCGTAAACTACATAAATGCTACCTTTCTACTATAGTACTATATATAAAAATTTGCTGTATTGTTGGGAAAATAATGTGATTCAAAAAGTTGTTTTGATCCTGGACAAGGGCACTGAAAACCATTAAAGAGATGTAAATGTATTTTCACACGTAAAGCTTGAAATCTACTGAACCTATATTATTCAATCTGTTTCCTTTAATTAAAAAATTGTAAAATTAAATCGGCGATCGTTATTTATTTTGGAATGAAGGCGCATTAGGAGACTGTTACCAACAAGTTCTGAGCTGACCTACTTTTGATGAAAATTTCTGGTGATTTTTGATGAAAATCACTGGCGATTCTGACTTGGGCGGTGCCCATCTTAATATAGGCAGGATTTCAACTGGGGGTGGGGATTTCCAAGAGTTCAGTTCGCGTTCGAGTCCTAATGCCTACTGTACTTCGTAGGTCCTGTGACGTTAGTCACACTGCTCATGTTATATATAGAAAAGTAAAAAAAAAAATGATCGTCATATTCATCCTTAACAAGTAATTTGCCTCATATATTCAAGTACCTTAGGATAGAAAATAGATGATAGCCAACGGTTTTGCAACAGGAACTGTAGTTGAGTTCATCATTGATTGCACTATGAGAATAATTATGGTGTAAATCGGAATTGAAAATACTTTATATAAATATGTAGAGCATACAAATATGTAGAGCATATATTATTACAGTAAAACATATATTAGGACGGGGTTTCCATGCAGGCGTTGGTACAGTCAACCATGTTAAAGTCTGACTGGTATTTAGTATGTGTGGTACAGTAACTTGAATGTGTATGCGGTTCATTCAGGCTTAACGTTGCCGGATTAATTTTGGTTATAATCTCCAACCGTTTTGAAAATATATGTTTTCAATCGTTAATATATTTTTGGTCATTTTTGTGTCTAGAAATCTGGAGCTTGGTCACTTTCAATCAGAGGGAGAGATAATTAGATTGGAGATGTACATATTGTTAGGCTGATACGGACAGATCCGTAATTGTGATGTCAAAGCAAATAAATGCCACCGGAATAGTAAAATATTTCTATTCACCAGCAAAACAAATCAATGAAACAATCACGGTCCAACAGAGATAGAGATTGAACAACAACTTGATGCTGTTTTTCCACACAAAAATCAACATTAAACTCGATGAAGCTATCAATCAATCAATTTTACATTTATCTGGCGTGTGCAGCTCCGAAGCAGCTATGTAAGCCAATAGCCATACACTGAGTTGAATATCTGTGTAAGATGTTAGAGTATGAAGCAAAGAGAGCTTCCACAGATAGTATTATTATTAGCTGACGAGGCAGGTTAGAATATTTAGAAGAGGAATGGTGCATAAATATCAACATGAAGCTAAACTATCCTGTATCCAAGTTCACACGTTACAGGGTGTTTCTTAATGGACAGGTTTTCTACCGCGGCTGGGATCTTTGTTTTCTTTCATGTCTGTTAATGTTATTCCGTCCTTCAAGATGACGTTCGTCGCGAACCGCCTCGAAAAGACAGTAACACCAATCACCATAATTCACTCAAGCAGGACCAAGAATACTGTGTTGTAAGGAATACAATCACAGTGAGTACCTATATCCACAGATACAACTGTTGACCGCTTCTCCCTTGCAACGAAACAACCTTGTGTTGGATTGTTTAACGGCTAAATATTGAATGTCGCATCTGACTTCGGTATTTCAAGCAATTACGGAAAGGATGGAGTCCACTTTATGGTAAAGGAGACGATGTAAGTATCATTAACCCTACCTGGCCTGACGGGCCATTATCATTTCCCTACCAAACATTCTCCTCATATCCGGAACGATAAAACAAATGAAAGCTTACCCTCAGCGATTTTTTTATTTTATGATATTGAAGTCATTTTCAGCCTATTTGTAAAAGCTATGGGTAGAGGATGTTTTCGTTACTTTTCTTGCTTTTCCTGCTTTTCTTCGAGGAAAATTAGATTTTTTTTTATTTCACATCAGACTATTATTCACTAACTTATCATGCAGTATTTTCAAAGAAAACACAAATAAAAAATCTGATCGAATAATCCACCAAAAAATGCCTGTTTTGAACATGGCGTCACTGTGACGTCATCAAAGCGTCCATCTTGGATTTTTTTACATTCTCTGGTAGAGCTAGACCAAGGGTATAGTGTGGTAAGTTTCAGATCACTAGTTCAAGGGGTAAGAAAATTATTTGGTGGTGGGGAGGGGCGCGAAATGGGCTCCTCGGGCCTGGACAGGTCCGAAAGATCCCAGGCCAGATAGGGTTGAGGACACTGTACGGCTTTCAGAGTGACCTGCATACGGCGCATACATATGTCAGCGGTAACTTCTGCTGGATCATCTACACGAACATGTCCTTATTATATCAGTCTTACGAAACAGTATTGCAGACTGAATCGACAATACATGCCAGTATGTTTCAGTTTTTGTTATTGATTACCAGTGACGACAACTGAAATGTAATTACAGTTTCAAACAACCGGAATTCCTGGAATACATTTGATTGAAATTCAGTAAATTAAAATCAAAATTACAATGCAGTGACACTCGGTCAGAGAAATGGAAGACCTACCATGGGAATCGTCCCCTTCAACTATGTTTCGGTTATTTCTTGACGCGCGCAGGCTGATACTCCTAGGCGCGCTGAAAAACTGCATTATTCTACTCTACATTCAGGCGTGTATAATAATGAGGTGCTATGCTCCGCACGAGATGCCTGACGTCGCGTTTTTAATAATATTGTTAATCACCCAGTCAGTCAATAGATAAATGTGTAAATATGTAAATAAATTACTGTCATTTAATATACTTTTACCTCTCTCGCTGCGTTCCAAAATGCAATGACTGGCGTCCGGAGCAATTTGGCGCATACATGTTTGTCTAATAGTATATACTAGATCATGTGAAAAGTGTGACGCTTTAAGAATACGCCACAGAACCTCGTTGCAGAAATTGGTTGGACAAGGACTCTGCAGTCCAAGTTTCTCGGTTATGGTGAAGAATAGCGTACTCTGACACCAAAATACGAACGTAGACTGCCGACCTCTGTCAATATGCTTACACACCAAAGTTTCCATTTGGTGAAAGCATTGTGTGCATTGCAGCAAGGTCTTCTACGTAATGATACCATAGCGATATCAGAGAAGACACACACACAGCCATAGCTGATCCGGTACCAGTGACACTATGGTACCTCTACGGAGAAGTCTACGGTACCATGCCGCTGAGTACACCGGGGGGAACTTTGATCAGTTGGTTGTGCCTATTTTCGGTTATCCCTGGACTAGGGACCGTATGCACATCGTGTAATATAATATTTTCATAACGTTCGTTCACAATCAAAACATGCCTAAGATATAATGCACTCTAGCAAACAGTTTGGAAATTCGCTTGGAAAAATGAATGCGGGTGAGTGATGCAGATAGAAACATTCTGATGTCTTGTCGGTCTCTTTCACTTTGCGCAAAACTAGCTTGGATTTTAGTGCAATTAAATGGTGTCGTATGAAAGGTTTCAATTTTATAGATGCGGGAATTATACGAAGTAGGGTGGGCATAAGGACTCCGACGCGAACTGAACTCTTGGAACCCCCCCAACACCCCCCCCCCCCAAACCCAAGTTGAAATATTGCCTATATTAAGATGGGCACAGCCAAAGTCAGAATCACCAGTGATTTTCATCAAAAATCACCAGAAATTTTCATCAAAAGTAGACCAGCTCAGAACTTGCTGGTAACAGTCCCCTAATGCACCTTCATGCCAAAAATCAAGGTTCTAATGTCAACGGTTCTCCTTATTTTGCCGACGAAAGGATTCGGATGGACTGACTGACTGACTGACTGACTCACTCACTCACTCATTAGCGAACAATTTGCAATTATACCAAAATAAATCAGATTCTCCAAGGTGCTATACAGAAGACAGATCAAATTTATGACTTACTTTATCCATGTCTCCCGGTCTTTTACAGCTACTGGACAGCTACACTGTCACACAGATTATGATTATATCCCGATACCGGTATGTTCGGAAGCTCGAATCAAATTAGCTATTCTTCTCAAACCGAAAAGGGTGATTCACCCGTCGCCAGCTGGGTTTTCCAACGGAAATGAGACACTATATTTAGCAGAAAGTTATATTATCAAATGCTAAATTGAGACTGAATAAAGGTCATGTAACTTGAATCGACATAAAGATGATTACTTGAACATACAATTTTCCTTGAATATTTGGTACCACAAGATCCGACTACTTTCGTGGTTTTCAGGCCCATTTGTGGAACGCAATGAAAGTGAGAGATTTACGAATCGATTCAACCATGCTAGAGAGAGAGCGAGAGCGAGAGAGAGAGAGAGAGAGAGAGAGAATGAAGGTTTAACGTAGCATTCAGCAATATTTCAGCTATATAGCGATGATCAAGCATAATTTTAAGTATTCTAGCAAAAACAAGTTAATAACACAGCAACCTAGAGGTGAACAGCACAACACATTAAAAACATGTACATACATTAACATTTATACAACTGATTTCTCTCAATTAACGTAAAATACAATCTTCTTTACCCGTCTGGAATGATCTTCTGAAGTGGTTGCTCCAAAAAAGAATCTCTTGCAATCATAAAATCTATACAGTCGAGCAGAATATGTTTCTTTGTAAGATCGTCGTGACATGGAATACAACACTTGGGGCTGGTTCTATTTTAGTAAATGTTCGCGAGTTTATCGTGTATTACCGATTCTACATCGCCTGATCATGGCTTGATCAAAACGTTTCCAGCTGCTCAGATGAGTATAGCCTAGTCAGTGAAATCGAACGATAATTATCGGGGTCTGTATGGTTAGGACCAGGTTTTGTGGCTGGTATAGCAAAGGCAGTATGCCATGACGGTGGAAAGTCCTTCAACCATGCAATTAGATATATATTTAGAATAAAGTTCTACTATTTGAATTTCGTAATGCTATCCTCTCATAGTATCATGTTCATCAGTAACTAATCCTTATTTATCTATTACCAAGTGGGATGTATAAGACTCTAGACACGTGACATTATCTGTTTATTATACATTTGCATATGACATTTGTTAATTTCTTGTATTTTTGGTTTGAATTGTCCCAGATATACTTAGGTTTCTCAAGCATATACACTGCAACACCGGAATATCTTTCCCCAATGACGCCAAGGGAAATGATTTCTCTTCATTCCGCCTGGCAACCCACCGAGGACAGTTTCAGATCTTCATGTTGTATTATACAAAAGGAGTTAAATTTAACGTCGCACTCAACTATATTTCAGTTATATAGCATATCCAATGAATAAAGCACGGCTCGTCATATTGCTTTTGAGGACTGATACCAAGGCGAGTGTGAATAATCAAAATTGTACGGTGTCACCAGATTCCGGTTAATCGGCAGGAATAATATGGACAGGTTGTAGACTGTGAGCCTCGGAGCACACTCCTTGAAAATTCTGTGGTACCAATTCCGTGCATTGCCTTATCTCTCCGAACTGAAGTGGAAATTCTATCTGGAACTGATTGGAATATCATAAGATCGCCCATAGATTTCTTGCATAAGATGCTCAAACGCTATACTGGTCGATCGCATACATATACTGACACAAATGAATTGATTGTGAGGTATTTTGAGTTAGGTGCGCAATTGGCTTTTTCCTTGATATTTTCCATTCTCCCCTATCTCTTAACATGGTGCTAAATAGCACTGGTGACAATATAGTGCAGATATTTTGCTAATCTTTGTTGCCGGGGTTTAAAGGCGATATAATTCTTCTAATTATCATCTAAATTGCATAGATTCGCACAGCATGGAAGGGTAATATATCGTCTATTTAGCGTAGATTCGCAAATCGAGTTGTCATTCACTTTATTGTCACATAAGGGAGAGTCAATATATTGTCTATTTAGCGTAGATTCGCAAATGTGTTTACCTCGTGGAGATGGCAGAGAAGACAATATATTGTCTAACTAGCACTTTGATAATCTCATCTAAATTGCAAAGATTAGTAAAGTCAGATATAATATCACGGAATACATGTATTATATCTAAATTCAGCCCTATATAAATCCCGTGCGAGTTGAAACTACTATTGTTAGCCTATCAGATGGATAGCTGGTTGTGACTATTTCAAAATCACGCCCACAGTAATTACACGCGGTAGCTCGTGGTCTAATATATAAACATTATCCCGAAACAGTTTCCAAATAAGGCATCATTTCCCGGCAGGGTCCGTAAACATGAAAGAGTTTACTCCCGCCGAAAAATCTGGCTCTGTTAGGGGTAGAAAATATCAAAAGATTGTGCCGTGCGAATATGTTAATCTCATTGGAGTAAACGTCAATTATTGTCAGAGCGAAAAGGTTGAAATGGTCGTGATTGTCTGATTTTGGGATCTTACATTGAACACTTTCATCACCCCAATCTGTGTCTTCTCCCGATTTATACCTCCATAATTAGCTTAAAGTCAGCATCAAGAATAATTAGCTTTATTATACAAAATCTACATGAATGGTTGATACATGCGATTCAACTGGCTGATTTTGGTGAGCTGTGTAGCATAATTAGAATACTAAAAACAAACTTGTTTTCTTAACTTCAATTTTTTCATCGTTGGTCATAGTTACACGCAATATATTGCCTAGTATGTGTGTATCTTCCTATTTCTGTCCTCTTAGTGCCCAATATACGGATAATTCCTGTGTAACACAAGTGACATAATTGAAGACAAGTGTTAGGAAAAGTTTATTATTCGGAATGTCTGCATTTATTGTACGCATTATAAAGAGTTTTGTCAATGGAGACTCTGTTGAAATCAAATTCTGTAGTCATCGGTGATCTTGATTTTCAGATATTTCCCCAAGTGAAAATGTGCCTTTCCGTGAGAATGACCCCACAGTGCTATTTAGACAATATATTGTGAAGCCGGCGTGTGAAATTGAATCTTCGAATCTAAAAACACATTTGCGAATCTACGCTAAATATACAATATAGTATTCACTTTCCCCACAGTGCTATTTAGACAATATATTGTGAAGCCGGCGTGTGAAATTGAATCTGCGAATCTACGCTAAATAGACAATATATTAAGTATGCAGGAGGTGCGAATCGATGCAATTTAGATGCGATTATCAAAGTGCTAATTAGACAATATATTGTCTTCTCTGCAATCTCGACGAGGTAAAACAGATTTGCGAATCTACGCTAAATATACAATATATTAACTTTCCCCAAAGTGCGAATATATGCAATTTAGATGAGATTATCAAAGTTCTAATTAGACAATATATTGTCTTCTCTGCAATCTCGACGAGGTAAAACAGATTTGCGAATCTACGCTAAATAGACAATATATTAACTCTCCCTGAAGTGCGAATCTATGCAATTTAGATGAGATTATCAAAGTGCTAATTAGACAATATATTGTTTCTTTCTGGGGAACAAGAGCTCCAAGTCCCAGCATCGCACATATGTATATAGTCTACATTTTATGCAAATCATTCGTGTATTTCGAAAATGAAAACGCTGACATTCTCGGTATGAGCAAACTGAGAAGAATGGAATGTGCTCGCGTGAAGCTTTCTCGCGATGACAGGTTAAGGAAAGAGATATTCAGCGTTTTAGGTCATGTTACATTGTACGTCACAGGTTATGTTGACTTTGGTCCATGGAAGATGAGCGTTATCCGCTTTAATAAGTATCGGCGACCTCAGTGGGGTATAACTTGTCATTGACGTCACGGACAAGTCGAACGATATTCTCGCTCACCCGAATCAGTCGGTGTACCTCCATTCGCAACTTCTCGGGGATCTCCGGTTTGAGATGTCCCCTTCGTAGATTTCCGCTCGGGAGTTCCGAATGGGTGTACCGCGTGTGAGGGAGGATACTCGAACAGTGTCGATCATTTACTCTGCTGCATAATCTGGCAGTGGGATGAATTCTCATTCAATATTTACGTTCAGTTGAATCGATGCAGGGGGCATATTGCGGTCGGTGGATTTGATCGGGGAGAAACAGAATATATTGTATAATTAGCATCTCGTTCTAAATAGCAAAGTATCCTAGAAAATATCTGCAAATTAGCAGCTTTGCTAATTAGATTCTAAATAGATGCGAGAGAATATAAGCCAATCGCGCACCTTAATGGGTATTTTAGGGCGTTCAATACAATTAATTATGTCTCCCAACTAGATGGGTGTAGATGAACCGCAATCCCAGGCGACATATTTCATTTAAGTATACACAGCCAGAAAAATGGTGATGATAGTATCACCAAAAGAGGATAGCCACCGCCATGTTGAGTGATTAAGAATGATTGCAGAACTTAGGCCATCAGCTTTTTGAGGGGATGAGACCACTCTAAAAAGGTCATGACCCTAACTTTACAGATCAGATTACCGGTGACTGTATGTCC
Source organism: Hanleya hanleyi (assembly GCA_036873755.1). Classification (NCBI taxonomy): domain Eukaryota; kingdom Metazoa; phylum Mollusca; class Polyplacophora; order Lepidopleurida; family Hanleyidae; genus Hanleya; species Hanleya hanleyi. Next base: position 48,327 of record JAVTVY010008069.1, read on the forward strand.
AGATTGTTACAATTATGGTACTGTTATAGCATTTGTGGAGAAGACGTTTTCACAATATTGTACGATATCATATAGGTGACTGCATATTCATTGAAAAACAGTGCCGTAACGGTATCAAAGCAGACCATTGATGGTTGTGTATCTACTTTGGTATTAACTCTTATGGTACTATTCTAGAAAAGACGATACGATATCGTAAACAGTGCAGTCAACAAGTCGTCGAAGATGAATATCATTTCATTTTTAATTGTCCGAAATATCATGAACAGCTGACACCGATCACTACTATACTGAACATGAATTGCA